>BPLR01001615.1:0-187338 GCA_021605095.1 Caerostris extrusa
CAATCTCTTAAATGAAGATTTGGCTAGTATCAAACCAACTACAATATTTTTAGCTCCTGGATTTAAAAGTAATTATTATAGCATAATGTATGTCATGGGGTTATGGATCAAGGAAGAATATTTAACACTTTTTAAATCTTCTTATTGAAAAGCTACATATTGTCCCCTATACCAATTGGATTGAAGACAAAAGTACAATTCTTACGTTAAAAAAATTAACGACAAAAAAAAAAGTTACCGACCAAAATAACACAACAAAAACAACACTATTAATCAGTAAAGATCCTTTGTACAAATTCAATCATTCTTGTCAATAAAAAAAAATAACAACTGGTCTAGCCAAACGACAATAATAATAAATAAAAAAACCATCCCCCAAACTAGCAATCCGTCACGATTAACACCAGTAAACAGATAAAAACACCACACATGACTCCTCCCACAAATCCTAAACTATCACTCGATGCAGGCATAAAAGCAAAGGAGCACCACCACGCATTTCAGCCCATTAAAGAGCCGCTTCACTGAGACAGGAAAAAAGAAACAAGAAGAAAACATGAAAATAAGTTATGCGGAAATTGATTATATATATTATATACATGCTATCCATGCAGGTATAAAGTAAAAAAGCACCACGACGCATTTCAGCCCATTATATAGCAGTTTTTAACAGAGACAGAAAAAAAGAGAAAAAAAAAAATTTCTGCTACTTAATCTCTCCGTTAAAGTCGAGTTCCTCTTTGGCCAGGCACGTAACTTCCGAACAAATTGAGGACTCGAACCCGAAGCCTGTGGCAGCGAGAGCCAGAGCTCTAGTCACTTGCCCATTAGACCAAAGTTTAAGAATATAATATAAAAAAAAAAATAACTTAATGATGCAAAAAAATTAAAATATCAGGCCATCTACAATATGGCCAATCGACTTGCGCTTTATCCTTTGATGCCAAAGGCTTCAGGCTCAAATCCTGGCGGTGGCATGGATGTCTATTAGTGGTTCAAGCGCAAAGTGTGTACAAAACGACCGTAGAGCGACAAACCAAACCTTCACTTAAAAGTCCACATATTATAGCACAATATATGTCATACTTATGAATCAAGGAAGGATGTCTACCACTTTTACATTTTATTGTTGTAAAGCTACATATTTTCCTAATATTTAATTGGATTGAAGACAAAAGTAAAATTTTTACGGTAAAAAAAAAAAGATAATTTTTACGGTAAAAAATTTCCAAAATAACACAACAAAAACAACACTATTAATCAACAAAGTATAAATTTACAAATTCGATAATTCTTGTCAGTAAAAAAAAAAAAAAAAACAATAAATTCACCCAACTGGCCCTGATAATACGATGACAATAATAATAAATAAATAAAACCCCCATCGACCCAACTCGCAATCCGTCACGATTAACACCAGTAAACAGATAAAAACACTCGTTTCCCCAAACCACACATGACTCCTCCCTACAAATCCTAAACTATTACTCGATGCAGGTAAGAGCAAAGGCAGAGGCACCACGCAAAAAAAGCAAAGGAGCACCACGACGTATTCCAGCCCATTAAAGAGCAGTTTTACAGAGAGGCATTTAAGAAAAAAAGAAGGGAAAAAACCCTTTCTGCCACTTAATCTCTCCCCTCAAAGTCTTTGGCCAGGCACGTAACTTCCGGACAAATGGAGTGCCCGTAGAAAACACACCCCTCACGTCCCCGACGGGAATGTCAACTGCGAAGGGTGCCCTCGGGCGCACTCTCAGGAGAGGGGGGATAATAATAAAGAAAGAAAGGGAAGACTACTGTTTTTATAGGCCTCTTGATTTTCTATTCCTTCTCGTATCTACCTGCGCACCTGTTGCAGATTGCAAGACGCATCGGTTGCCAACTCTTTATTTTTGCTGCCCGGAAAAAAGTCATATCCAATAATGCTGTAGCTATGGTACAATCAATTTATGAAGAAGTCTTTGTCTGCTTGGTCTCGTATTAATATTGTTACATTTGCTGGTACAACAACTATAGTTTTATGTAATAAGAGTTTGCTTTATGTATTACTTTGACCCATCAGCAACTTACAGAAGAAATCCAAACGTTTCTGTCTTTTTTTCATATTCTAGAAATTCTCAAAAACTGTATATTAAATTGTCTGTGCTTGCAACATACTGAAGAAATCCAAACGTTTCTATCCTTTTCTTTTTCATAACTATTCTAGAAAATTCTCAAATAACATACGTTAAAATTTCTGTACTTAAACAATAGAATTTTTGGAAATTTTTGCTTTGTCATTACTTTTAATCCATAAGCAACATACAGGAGAAATCCTGTCTTAACGTTCTTTCCTTTTTTTTTTTCATAAAAATTCTAGAAATTCTCAAAATAGAAATTTTGAAAAAATTTTAACGATACACTTCTATTCCTTTCCAATTTATGACCCCTAATTCAAAATACTTCTCTGTAGTTTAAATATATACTACATTCCACACGAATGATGCAAGATCCCCTCGATATTGTCGCGGCTTGATGGCCAATTTGCTAGCCTTTAGTATCACAGGCTTCAGGTACGAATTCCGCCGGTGACATGGATGTTTGTGAGTGGTTCGGAATCCACGTTAAATTTGTAAATGGAAATAAAATCCCTTAACGGAATCGAATAAAATCACGGAATCTCTTAACATTAAAACTCTCCACGTTAAAGATCCTTGTCTAATTAGCCCAAAGTGTGCACAAAATGACCGTACAGCGACAAACTAACCAAACCAAATCTGGACCTGGTGTAGGCTTTCCTTCACCAGGGGAATTAGTAACAACAACATATTAGCTTTAAATTGATTACATTATTGAAAAGTCACTCAATGAAAAAATCGTTAAAATGCAAATGTTGCAATCAATTCTTAGACGTAATTAATAAACTTTTGTATCGTCGTTAATTTCCTTTTTCGTTCATGTTGAACTTTTTTAAAAAAAAATCTATTTTAAACAAATATTTTAATAAGTAACATGTAAGAAAAACGAAACCGGCAGTTCACTAAAACACTACAAATCGCAACTCTGCCAAACAGAAAGAGATAAAATGGATTTTTAAAATTTCTCCCTTGAGAAGCTATATTGCCTAACACCAAGGAAATGGTTAATGAAAAAAAACCACAACTCCTTCCGGAGTCAGTTTCTTTCATCATTATTTCAAAGAATATCTGCTGCAAATGGCACGACTACATTCAGAGAATCCATTACAGAACTGTGCCCAAATCTATTATGCGTTGGTGGCAGAAAAATCCAACAAGTTTTTGATTTTCGCTTCAGACACACAAAGGAGGAACTGAATACGGTAATTTTGAAAATTCGACTCAAAATATTTGTCCTAGATAGAGATCAGGAAGTCGGAACACAATGAGAAGTACAAAAGAAGTTTTGTTGTAACGAGAAGAGCATCAACATTACAAAAAGGGGAATTAAATCGATGCAATAGAGACTTTTTTTTTTTTTATCAAGTTTTAACGAAATGAATAGTTATTAACTCCTTGGTTAATGAAATAGAAGAAAAAAATGTGTCTGTGTGTACGTTTTCAAATATTTTAGTACAACTTTCAGTTCTTAAACCATTGATAAGTTGACGACAAATCCCCCCCCTTTTTTAATCTGTTCAAACGCAGGTCAAGTTTATTATAAGCAAAATCGAAAAAATAGTTTTTGTAACTAATTGATAATAATTTTATATTAAAAAAACATACGCTTTAATAACGAAAATTAAGATAATTTCAGTAATAAAATAAATTATTATGCATTGCATTTATACAGTGTGGCCTCACATAAAAAATATCACCTAGTTCACGTGCCACTCGAGAAAAAGGAAAACGAAATAACCCAATTTAATTTTCATTCATACATCTTTTCTTTAAGCATACTCTTAGTTTTAAGTAAATGAAACTTTTACTGGAACATAATTTTTCCAAATTTCGATACCCAATGAATCCTTTCTTTGACTTTTGAAAAGTAATGAAAACTTTGAGTAAAGATATATAATTTGAATAGATGATTGCATTTTAATGAACCTGACGAAACTATTTTAAATAATAAGTAAATATTTTACATTTGGCTGGTTTGTCGCTCTACTGTCGTTTTGTGCACACTTTAGGCTAATTAGACCGGAACCTGCAGTTTAACGTGGGATTCCGAACCACTCACAAACATGCCTTTAGCCAGTATTCAAACCTGAAGCTTGTGGTAGCAAAGACCAGATTGCCCATTTGGCTATTATGCCGCATTTTATATTTGGAAAAACTATATGCAAATTAGGTATGTAAATTTATTTATTTATTTTTATTTATTTATTTATTTATTTTTTTTCGTTACATCCGTTTTCATTTCATTATTTTTTTTTTCATTTCCTTAATTTTTATTTTATTTAGGTTCTAAACCAGGGGTGGGCAACCCCGGCACTCGGGCCGCATGCACTCCGCCTTTAACGTTTTCCCGGCCCGAGAGATTTATCACAGTTTCATTTTTATTTTATAATGACCAAATCGAAGAAAAATTGGCGCAAAAGTTGTTAGCGCTTTTGGTTCAACTTACACTTGCGAATCTTTTATTTTTTTTTTCGAAAATGAAATTGACCCAACACAAAACATGCTCAAACATGATGGACGCAACAGCCATTACGAAGTGCAAATACCAAAATTGAGATCGATTTGCAAATGCTAAGTGAAAAATCGAGAAACAAATATCGGCACTAATAAAAATAAACAATTTTAATGATTTCATTTTTTTATTTCGTTTATATTTATATATTTAATGTTATATAGTTATATATTTAATTTATTATTTACATATTTAATGTTAGATATTTCTTTACAATGTGTGTTTAGTATCTTTATTATATTATCTATAATAACATGTTAGAATAATAGGAAACACAATAATAATAACTCATTGTGTTTCAATTATTCATTCCAAAAAAAAAATGTCTATTTTGGATCTAAATCTAATATGGGGATATATAATTTTTATATGCGGCCGGCGGAGTTAGGGATGCATTTCCAAAGGGGCCCGCAAAGATCATTTGTGCCACTCCTGTTCTAAACAGCCAAAATTAGCTAGTAAATAAAATCATTGATATATTTTTACTCTGGATTATATTTTGCTACTTTTTAAAATCTTGGACTATACACTCTTACTTACAAGTCCGTCGTATCGTTTTTGTCCGATCAACTGCTCAGACATATCACTATAAGAACATCTAAGAAATTTCTTTAAAAAAAAAAGGTAAATCACACCATAGAAATTTGCGTTGTTCCAAAAATCTTCGCATCGAGGAACGATCAAGCTAGCGGATTTCGAGAGCCAAATCACCAAACCCTGTAGTTGCGAATCCACGTGATGGCACGCTTCCACCCTCCGCGCAGATTCGGTAGGCCCGCTGAATCAGTTGGCCAACTCTTCTCCCCTCGTCCGTCGATAAAAGTCCGAAATTGTATGAATGAATCAGGAAGGAAGGCCCCCGAAAAAAAGAAGGGACGCTAAAGCCCGAGCCATTTAAGGTCACGGCAGCGATGACGCATCCCGCCAAACCATCGATTGATCCCACGTGCTTTTTCCAGCTGCTTCCTTCCCGCCCTTTGCAAAAGAGATCGCACAAACAATCCTTTTCCAAGCGCTGCCAGTTTCCGTTAGAAAAAAATATGATTTATCAACATTCGACTTAGGTACTTTACGTATTAACGGTACCTGGCGACAGACTTGGCGGTTTTTAAGTGTCGCCAATCTTATTATTTGAATAAAAATATTTTGAAAGCGTTTTGATTTTAAATTAAGTGCTTCATATTTTTTTATTTTGAACAAAAAATTTTAAGTGTAGATTGGCGCCAAATCTGTAGCTGCGGTTGTCGTGTGTGCTCTTATTGGCGCAATTGTCGCCAAGGTACCGTTAATACGTAAGTACTCGACTTATTTTCCATTCGAAGCAATTCCAATAATTTTTAATAATTGTATTTAAATTATTTTAACTTTTACGAATTGTGTTTTTTAATTAAATTTCATTCGTAGATTTGACTTCAAAACACTTAGGATACTAAGTACAGTAAGGAAAATTCCATTTTTTTTTTTTTTTTTTTTTTTTTTCACTTAATTTCTATAATTAGAAAGAGATGGCATGATGGCCGAGCCGCTCTAACACTCGGTACCACAGGTATCAGATTCGAATCGGCGGTGCCATGGTTGCTTGTAGTGGTTTCGGTTTCCACTTTAAGCCATAGGTTCCGGTCGTAATAGATGGTAGAGCGCTGCGTTACTCGCGTCCTTAGCATGTCTTCAACCACACGTGCCCCTGGGTAGTGCTAAATGAGTAACAGTAGTGCAGCCTTTGCCTTATGGAATAAGGATTAACTGCCTCAGTATTGCCAGCTGCATATCACACAAACAATCCTTTCCATCTATTTCGAAGCGGCGGCAGTTTCCATTACAAAAAGATTTAATAGTCTATGAATCAACAATCGATTTATTTGCATTCGAAACAAGTCCACAATTTTTAATTATTTTTAATAACTGTATTTAAATTGTTTAATTAAAGTTGAAATAATTCATTCACAGTTGAAATAATTCATTCACAGGTTCGATTTCAAAAACGGTTAGATACTTTTAAAAAACGAAAATTCCATAAAATGTTTTTCGATTGATCCCACGTGTTTTTTCCAGCTGCTCCCGTGTTTCTAAAAGCGATCACACAAACAATCCTTTACCGTCATTTTCGAAGTAGTGGCAGTTTCCGTTACAAAAAAAAAAAAAAGATAGTCCAAGCATGAACAATCGACTTATTTTTCATTCAAAAGCAAATCTACATTTTTTAATATCTGTATTTAAATTGTTTAATTAAAATATAATTCATTCATAGGTTCGATTTCAAACAGTTAGGTACTTAAAAAAGAAAATTTCATAAAAATTTTTTTTTTTAATTTCTATAATAGAATCTGTCTTCGATTCGATATGTTAAGTCATCCAGCTAAATCAGTAACGTTTAAATGGCATTTATATAGAGCAATTATTTACACACAGACAACCCCCCCACACACACACACAGAAGATAAACTTTACGTAAAAATATTCAATTTGAGAATGAATGAATTACAAAAAAAAAAAATTTTTTTAAATAAAAATATATATCATTTAGATTTAATTTAACAGGCATAAATAACTTTTTTTTTTTTTTTTTTTGTACTTGTAAAAAAGTAGAAAGAATTAAAACAGAAGATTGATACGTTTCTATATAAAAATTAAATAATAATAATAACCTTCAATAAATTGTCAAATATAGCTAATAAATTCACATTTATGAAAAGAATAATGATTTCAATAAACATTGATGAAAGAATAAAGATTTCAATAAACATTGCAACTGATCAACTCACATTTATTAAATACGAAAATCTGAACACTTACTTAAAATGTAAAAACAAGTTTATTCATCTTTGTAAAAGTAGAAAGGACTAAAACAGAAGATTGATACGTTTCTACATAAAAATTATAAACATTCATAACAATAATAACCTTCGATAAAAAAAAAATTTTTCAAAAAAGTAAGGAATAACGAAAATGAAAACCCTGCTATCAATTTTTTTTTTTTTTAAACAAAGGTTAGATTGAAACCGAAAATTGTTAAATACTAATAAAAAAAAAATTCACATTGGTGAAAGAATAAAAACATTTCAACAAGCATTGCAACTGATCAGATTAATACAAAAAACCGGACGTTTAATTAAATTATAAAAGTTGATCATCTATGTAAAGTTCATTTTTGTAAAAGTTAAAAAAAAATGTTCAAAAGTTAAAAAAAAGTTCTTCAGTTCACCTTTATAAAAGTAGGAAGAACTAAAACGGAAAGATTGATACTTTTCTAAATAAAAATTAAATAAAAATAATAATAATAGCCTTCAATAAAATGAAGAAAAAAAAAAAAATTCTAAAAAAGAAAATTGAAAAAACGATACTCATGTACTAACAGAGTTTTAAACAATAAAAAACTTTAATAACTAGAAGAAATTTCATGAACACCAAAACAGTTGGTTAAAAGCTTGTAACGCGGTACTAAGGGCGGAAAAATAGCTTTGTTCAATTTTTAAATAATTTTCGGATATGATAATTTAAAAATAATTTTTAAATAATGTTCGATTTTTTAATAAAAATAGTTTATCATGTCTGTAAAAGTTGAATTAATTTGCAAAGTTGAGTCAATTTGTAAAGTTCAGTTCATCTTTGCAAAGTAGGAAGAACTAAAACAAAAGATTGATACATTTCTATATAAAAATTAAACAACAATAACCTTCAATAAAAAACAAAAATAAATAAAGGGGGAAAAACAACACTGATGCACTAACAAAAAGTAAAATAACAAAAATTTCAATAACGCGAGAAGAAATTTCATGAACAGTTACTTAAAAGCTTGTAACGCGATCCTAACTAAAGGCGGAAAAATTCGATTTTTTTTGACACAATGCACCTTCTCTGTGTTTGAGGCTGGAGCTTAAATTAGATACGCCTGGAAGGAAGATACCACCGAAGAGTGTACAATATTATTATTAGAGGGCAAAAGCAGCAGAGAGTGCCAACAAATAGCACGCAACGGAGACGAACAAGGACAAATTGCCAGGAATAACTTTCCGCGAAAAACCCGCCTGGGATCGTGCTGAAATTGTGAAACGGTTTCTTCTCAATCCGTCTAGTTTGTGGCTGGCGTTTGTTTACTACACGCGGAAATTGTATAGAACCGTGAACTTAAACAGAAGAGTGAGTTTGAAATTAAGTAGCAGGTGGGAATTTTGTCTCACATAAAAAAGGGATGGATGCGTTCAGGACAACAAGTATAATCCCGTATTCTGTAAAAATATTACGATCTTTGAAAGTTAAGGACTGCCTTTAAAAATAAAACAATTAAAAGATGTACCAACAAATTTTAACAAAACTCCCTCAAAATAGTGGTCAAGAGTCAATATACAATTATTTCATAAAATCAGCACTTAAAACGGCAAATAATCGTAAACTTATTGCAAATTAAAGATCTTATAATGATGGCATGATTGAGATATTTCTAGAAATTATTATTTTCTTGCAAGTCACGAGAACAAAATATTAAAACTAAAAAGAATCGTCTAACTATTCTGTAGAGCAATATAACCAATTAGCAATCTCATATCTAGGCAAAAAATTATCGCATCAACTGCAACGATGATTTTTTTCTATAAACGATGAAGTCCAGCGTTAAATAAGGTTTGTTTTGTCGCTCTTCTGTCATTTTGTGAACACTTTGGGCTAATTAGACCGGGACCTACAGTTTAAAGTGGATTCCGCCGATAAACCGCCCGGGATCGTGCTGAAATTGTGCAACAGTCTCTTCAGACCGTCTAGAGGAAGGCTGGCGTTTTGTTTTACTACACACCGACTCTATGGGAAATTTTATTAGAGCCGTGAACTTTAAAGCAGAGAAGTGAATTTTGTTTACATAAAGGGATGGACGTGTCAGAGCAACAAATGTAATCTGTATTTTATAAAAATATAAAATAAAAGATATTTGAAAAGTTAAAAAAAGCTGCATTTAAAAACAAACACAGCAATTAAAAGATGCACATTTGAAAATTTCAAAATTTTAACATAACTTCCTAAAACAGTTGTCAAAAATCGATATACAATTATTTTGATTTTATGTAAAATCAGTATTTAAAAAAGCGTCAGGTATAATATTCTTCTGAACAATCACAACAGTTTTTTCATTGAAAGTTATTTCTGAATTATTATTAAATATAAATATTGTATAAAAATAATTGTAATAATCAAATAATTTCTAATAACCAGAACCAAATATTAAAACCGAAAGAATCATTTAAATATTCTGTACAATATAATTCTTGCACAATGATTTTTCCCTATAAAGGTTGTCAAGCGTTGATATTGGTTTGGTTTGTCGTTCTATGGTCATTTTGTGTACACTTTAGGCTAATTAGACCAGGACCTACTGTTTGACGTGGATTCCGAACCACTACTATACCACACCACATCAATGTGCCTAGAGCTGAGTTATCCCTTTACAGTTGGGGAATGATGTGGGTGAGAAGAAGTCTGATTAGGCTCTGTGACGCTCTATGGTCATATGCGAGCTACTCCATCGAAAAACTGGTGGGGATCTTCATCGTTCTGAAATTGTGAAAAGTTTCTAGTCCGTCTCGTAGCAGGTTGGCGTTTTGTTTACTACGCCGACTCCTGGGAAATTTTATTAGAACCGGTGAACTTAAGCAGAGAAGTGAATTGGAATTCAGTAATGTTGACTTAAATTACAGGTGTGGAATTTTGTTACATAAAAAAGGCATGGATGTGTCGAACTAAAACGTAATCTGTATTCGATAAAAATAAGAATATTTGAAAAAGTTAAAATGCCTTAAAAAACCCCGCAAATTAAAAAAAAAAAAATTGCGCCAAATCAACACAAATAACCATAGAGGAGTTACGCGGGGCCTTTGAAAGTTCGTGAAACAACGTGTTTGGGAAAACAGGTTGGTATAGACCAGGGTGGCCATCCGCGGCCCGTCTTGAATATTTTTCGGTCCGTGAAATTTATGACACTTTTACAAAATATATTTATTTTATAAAAGGCCAAAGTACAAATGTCTATAGTGGGTCTAAAACCACTTGGGGATATGGTATTTTTATATGCCGCGGAGCTATGATGCAACTCCAAGAGTGGCTCACAAGATCATATGGGTGGCCACGCCTGATCTAGTATATTCTCATTAAATTTTGACTTCAACATGAATATAATTTCTTAATTCATTTCGCAAAGGTCACTGAGCCGACAACACCATGCGCGTGTCCAGACATCATCCACAGTGGCCAATACTTAAAAACAATAATAATAATAAAAACAGAGTTGCAGAGTATTTTTCAAAAACGTTCCGACACACAGCAAACGATATAGGTCAGGGTTAAACGCACCCGCGAAAAACGTTTGTGACTCTCCGGTTCCACAAGGAGGAATGGTTACAGAGATACAGGAGAAAAAAAAAAATTAAGTAAGACGTACACAACAAAGAGGCGTCTGTGGAGAGGGAACAGTCTTTCAAAAAATAGTCTCGTTTGATAGCGATCGGCCATTTAGCAAGAGCGAGACACTCGCCACAGCGGGTGTAGAGTGTGACGTGTGAGCTGACAGTTGAGACAATGAATCTAAGCTGTCAGCTCACACCACACCACTGTGCCTAGAACTGAGTTGCCCCTTCACAGTTTGGGAATAATGTGGCTGAAAAGAAGTCTGATCAGGCTCTACGGTCATACGAGACCAGGTCCTACGGCTTAAAATGGATTCCAAACTACTATAAACATTCCATGGCACTGCCAGGATTCGAGCCCAAAACATGCGGTACCGAGCGCTAGACACTCGGCCATCAGGGCCCCTAATCCATTTAGACCAAGGCCTACAGTTTAAAGTGGATTCCAGAACATTAAAGGCATCCATGGCACCGACGGGATTCGAATCGAAAACGTCTGACACCGTGCACCAGAACGCTAACCATCAGACCCCACATTTATTACAGTTAGAACCCGGTATGCAAACACTTTGGAATAAGAAAGGCATTAAAATAACCCTTTAGAATTTTAAACTGTCAATTTTTATTAACATTTAGATTAAAATTTGAGCAGATAAAAAATTATTGCTTAGTATATTCTCATCAAATTTTCACTTCAGCATAAATATAATTTCTGAATTCATTTCACAAAGGTCACTATGCAGACAACACCATGCACATGTCCAGACGTCATCAAAATAATAATAAACAGTTGCAGAAGGCGAGTAGAACATTTTTCAAAACGTTCCGATACACAGAAAACGATATAGGTCATGGTTAAACGCACCCGCGAAAAACGTTTGTGGCTTTCCGGTTCCACAAAGAGGAATGGTTAGAGAGACAGAGAGCGAGAGAGAAAAGTAAGACTAGAAAGAGACGACTGTGGAGAAGGAAGAATCTATCCGGTACCAACTATTTAAATTGAATTCCGAACCACTACATGCATCCATGGCACCGCCGGTTTTGCTTATCGCTCTACGGTCATTTTGTACACAGTTTGAGGCTAATTAGATCGGGACCTACAGTTTAACTTGGATTCCGAACCACTCACAAACATTCATGCCTACGCCAGGGTTTGAATCTGAAGCCTGTGGTACTAAAGGACAGTGCGATAGTCACTCGACCATCAGGCCCCAGAAACTATAATACCTTTTAAAAATTATATATATTACAATTAAAACGTGGTATGTAAATACTTTTAAATAAGAAATTAAAATAATCCTTTAGAACTTTAAATAGCCAATTTGTATTAACATTTAGATTAAAATTTATAAATAAAAATATATTTCCTAACGTATTCTCATTAAATTTTCACTTCAACTTAAATATAAATATAAATTCTTCATTTAGTTTGCAAAGGTCACTGACTACACAACACCAAGCGCATGTCCAGACGTCATCCACAGTGGGCAATAGTTAAAAAAAAAACAATAATAAAAACACTTGCAGACTATTTTTCAAAACGATCGGCACAGAGAAAACGATATAGGTCAGGGTTAAAGGCACCGCGAAAACGTTTTGTGACTCTCCGGTGCCACAAAGAGGAATGGTTAGAGAGACAGGAGAAAAAACTAAAGACGTAGAACAACAAAGAGTCGTCTGTGAGATCTTTCAAAAATAGTCTCGTTTGATAGCGATCGGCTATTTAGCGAGAGCGAGACGCTCGCCACAGCGGGTGTAGAGTGTGACGTGGGAGCTGACAGCTGAGACAACCGAGCCTTGTATCCGCAGGTATGGGTGCGCGCTAACTGGGACACATTCGGCGCGGGCTGTAAAGTACACCTATCTTGTTGCTTGTTTGCTTACCTGCAAATAACTGCAGACACATGCCCGGAAATGACAAGTTATTCAATGGACTGTATTTATAAAAATCTGTATTCGCGTCCAATGAAATCATTTAGTTTATGAATATGCATGAATATGCATCTTTAATTAAAGATGGCCAAATGAGACTTCAAGTAGTAATTTTTGTGCAGTTTTTATAACAATATTTTTTTTTCTTATAACTCTTTAATCAAGGCCAACTGAAACTTTCAGTAGTAAATTTGATATGTTTTTATAACAATACGCTTTTTTTCTTATGCCGCTTTAATCAAACAGGTCAAATGAGACTTTTAAGTAGTAACTTTGCGTAGTTTCTTATAGCAATACCCTTTTTTTTTCTTATAACCCTTTAATCAAGACCAAATGAGACTTTCAGTAGTAAACGTTTGCGTAGTTTTTATAACAATACGAAACCTTCCAATAAACCTTGTAGTAGTAAAAAATTTTTAAATTGCATTAGTTGTGAAAGTCATAAAAAATGGCTTGTTTTAAATTTCCATAAAAATATGTTTTTTTCGCTAGACTTTTAAAAATCATTTAGATGTGAATAAACAAATGCCATTAATATACCCCTTTAATCAAAGATGCCAAATGAGACTATAAGTAGTAAAAAGTAGTAGTAGTTGTTTAATTATTAATATATATTAAAATTTTCTACTGTAAAAGTTAAAATTTTTAAATTGCATTAATTGTGAATTTGTTTGGTTTGCAGCTCTACGGTCATTCATTTTTTTTTTTTCACACTTTAGGCTAATTAGACTTTTGGGACCTATAGTTTAACGTAGATTTCAAACCACTCACATATACATGCCACAGCCAGATTCGAACTCTAAAAGCGTGTGACACCAAAGGCATAGCGCTAGCCAACTGGCCACTAGATTAGTTGTGAAAATAAACAAAATGACTTGCTTTAAATTTCCATAAAAAATATCAGTTTTTCGTAGCCTTTCATTTTTTTTTTTTTCATTCAATTTTTATTTTTCCCATTGAAACTACGGAAAACAATTTAAAGTATTACGTATTTTTATTTCTACCCAGGGGGCATGTGTTGATTCAAGATATGCTACGGACGCGAGTAATACTATCCCCACAACGCTCTACGATTCTATTAGACCGGGACCTACGGTTTAAAGTGGATTCTGAACCACTAATCACATCCATGGCACCGCCTGGACTCGAACCCGGAATCTGTGGCACAAGAGCGCTAGATACCGGTCATCAAAAACCCAGTAATCTAATATTTAATTAAAAAAATTATGAATATGAAACATTTAGATTTATATATTATTTTTCAAATAAAAATATTTTTTAAATTGCCACTGGAGAACTTTGAAAAGTAAATAAATTATTAAATGCATAATTGACTAGTGGTCGGTCATACTTTATTTATTCCCTTTAACATGCAGGAGTTACATTAAAAATATTTGAGCTATATTTCAGCAAAACAAATTTATTTTTAAAATATACTATAGTAATAAATAATATTACTATAGAGAATATAGAATCGATTATGAACATTAAAATATAGAAATCAGAATTATCCCAAAATAATAATAGAATCGTAAATTTTGCTTACATTCACCACAAACAAAAATATGTCCCAAAATGCAAATCCCTTCAGCCATTGCAATAGAAGATTACAAAAATAAAAACAAAATTAAGTAATTGTTTATTCAAAAGGAGATGTGCATCTATAGAAATTATTCAGTAAAACAAAGCTAAAAAAGTAGCTGTAACTGAAAAACGTGCAGCAATAATTAGATTCAGGTCGCAACACACGAAATGAGATATTTAATAAGCCGTGACCAATAACAAAGTCATCGAACTGGTACAGAGACTTTTCCAAGATTACATATTTTAAAAGTATAACATATTATACATAAAAAAAAAGCTACCTTTAAAAAGTAAATAAATAAAATACTTTTATTTTTATTGCAATATCATCGCCAGTAGATCAAATTATACTGACGCTATATATATATATTACTTTTTGACAGATTGCAATTTATGTTAATTTTTATTAGTTTATTAACTTTTAAATTAAATTTTATAGATGCGTAATTTATAAACGATAAAACATACACAAAAATGTATTTCCTTGTTTTTTTTTTTTAAATTAAATAAAAAAGCGCAAATCAAAATTCATATTTTCAGTTTAAAAATAGAAATACTGATAATAATTTCCTTGGGGCCTGATGGCCGAATGGCTAGCGCTCTGACGTTCGGTACCACAGGTATCGGGTTCAAATCCCGGCTTTGCCATGGATGTTTGTAGTGGTTCTGAATCCACTTTAAGCTGTAGGTCCCGGTCCTAATAGGGATCGTAGAGCGCTGCGGGGGCATTGTTACTCCACGTCCGTGGCTTACCATCAAGTTACACGGGCCCCCTGGGTAATGCAAAGTGAGTAACATCACTGCAGCCATTATGGCGAAAGATCACGGTCTATTTGCCAGCTGCATTAGAAGAAAAAAAAAAAAAAAATAATAATAATAATTTCCTTTAATGTTTTAGACGTAAATCCCATATAAATAAAATTGTTCTGGATGTAGTTCGAAAAGTATGGAAATGGTTTCGAATTCAATGAGTAGGTAAGCATCCCTATTCTTATTGCTGTTACTCCTGGTACATACAGGAAAGCCTACACCAGGTCCAATAGACATCGTCGCAGACGACTAGTCCATGGCTAAGGTTAATATATAGCTTCATTTTTTAGCGAAGCACTCTGGTGGCTAGTGCTATGGCCTTTGGTATCACAATATTTCAGGTTAGAATCCTGGCAGTTGCATGGATGTTTGTGAATGGTTCGGAATCCATTTTGAACTCTAGGTCCCGATCTGTTTAGCCCTCGTGTGCACAAGATGACCGTAGAGCGAAAAACCTCATTTTTTAGCGATGAACCACGAGGGAAGATTTCTTAAAAAATTACAGAAATTATGTGCAATTAAAAAAGGAAAAGAACACATATTCAAATATTTTTAAACAACTGATTCAAATTTGAATGTTACATTATTTGACATGTTATTTTTCCTGAACATGAAGAATTTAGCAGCACTGCTATTGTAAGAGTATACTTTCGAATTGCAAGTCTTTCTCGCTTAATGAATGTAGTGTAGTGGCTTCCATCATGGCAAGTTATATATGAAGCATTTTGCAGTGCTGCTATTGTTAGAATATACTCTTGAATTGCAAGTCTTCCTTGCCCCATGAATATAGTCTAGTCGCTTCCATCATGGTAAGTTCTATAGCAAGTTATATACATAGAATTTTGTAGCACTGCTGCTCCATGAATATTGTGTAGTAGCTTTTATCATGGAAAATTATATATTTAATTATATAGCAAGTTATATATGTTGCATTTTGCAGCACTATTATTGTAAGAATATACTTTCGAATTGCAAGTCTTTTTTCTCCATGAGTGAAGTGTAGCAGCTTCCATCACGGCAAGTTATATATTTAATTATATAGCAAGTTATATATGTAGAATTTTGCAGCACTGTTGCACCATGAATGTAGTGTAGTAACTTGCATCATGACAAGTTATATAGTCATTTATATATGTAGCATTTTGCAGCACTGCTATTGTAAGAATATACTTTCGAATCGCAAGTCATTTTTGCTCCATGAAAGTGGATATAGTTAAGCTTCCATCAAGGCAAGATTTATTTAAATTTTGCTTTCCTTTTCAATTACGTTCATGCCTTTCTTATGTTCTCTGGTGTCTCTTTATAAAAGAAAGTTCCAACGAACAAAACACCACTTTCCAAAAAGCCTACGTCAAACAAATGACTAATGATAACGGAAGTAAATTTTAATTACAAAAGGGGGATACGATCAAAAAGTCTTATGAAAAACATACTACAAGAAAGAAGTGATTCTGCAGCAAAAATGGGACGATGTTTTCTTCAACGATGAATTCAACAAGTCGCTATGTTCTTTGGAATGACCCTGATCCACTTTTCCCTACAATGAAGTTTAATCGCTACACAGCGCAATCAAATTGATCGCATAGGATACTGACGTCATGCACAGATTGGCATTGACAACTTGCTTACTCTCCAAAATAAGAGGTCCACCAAGTTTTGTTCTGTATTCTTGAATTGTATTGCTGAATTTTGTATAAATGCTTTATATCAGTGACAAATGAAAAGAAATTAAATAACAGACATTTGAACGAGAAGGGAATGTAACTCAGTGGCAGAGTTCCCTTTGCATATGAAAGGACCGGAATTCGTTCCCCCGCACCTCCCAGTCGTGATTTGTTTTAGGGCTGATGGTCGAGTGGCTAGCGCTCTGCCTCTCGGTACTACAGGTTTCGAGTTCGAGTGTCAGCGGTATTATGGAAGCTTGTAATGGTTCAGAATCCACTTTAAGCTACTACAGGTTTAAAGTACAGATTTCGGGTTCGAGTGCTGAGGTGCCATGAATGTTTGTAGTGGTTCGACACTCCACTGTAAACCGTGGGTCCCGATCTAATAGATTGCAGAGCGTTGCGGGGGTCATTGTTACTCCGCGTCCGTAGCTTGTCTCAAGTTACACGCGTTCCCTGGATAATGCTAAGTGAGTAACATCGGTGCAGCCCTTATACCATAAAAAAAAAATCACGGTTTAAATATTTGCCAAAAAACATTTGAACGAACACATACACAATGTTATTTCGATCTATTTATACCTATACCAAAAGTAAGACCAATTTTCAATTTAATATTCCCGGAGCTTATTGATTTAAATTTTAAGGTTGCTGGCACTGTCCTTGACATCTGTGTTAAATTTCACGTCAAAATATTCATTAGTACTTGAGTTACGCTTGGTTTTGTAACACGCTAAAACTTCCGACGATTCTGGAAATTATGAATTCATTTAGCAAAGAACGTGCATTCAATTTTGTTTGCGGAAACGTATAGGATGTTGCAGAAGGCATTCGGTGAGCATTCCTATATCGGAAAGAAATATTTAGAAGGGGTATAAACCGTTCAAAGAAGGCAGAGTACTCGTTGAAGACGAAGAGCGCTCTGGTCGACCCTCCACCTTAACCGACGAAGCTCAGTTCAACGAATTAAAGATTTGGTGCTTGCAAACCGTCGATTTACAACTAGAGACCTTGATGATGATGTTGGAACTTCAAAAGGATCGATCAATTCCATGTTGAGCCTCAAACGCGTCCAATCTCGATTAGTACCGAAATCATTGAATGCGCCAGCTCTCACTGCATTCATTCTTCGTGACTTTTTCGCCAAAAATGAAACCCATATCGTTCTTTGGAAGAATAAATAATGAGATTTTGAAAAAAAAATAATTGGTCTTACTTTTGGGCACAGTAGTAAGCTTTTTTTTTTTTTTTTAACGAAAGACAAAACACCCATTTTTATTTAAATAAACTTGGTTAATCAGATTTATTAGATGAGGTTACTCTTATTGAAAAAAATAATAATAATAAAAGTCTGAATTATTAGCACCAAAAAAAAATGTTTCGAAATGAAAAAAATATTTACCACGTAATTTAAATGAGGTAAAATAATACGTATGTGCTACAACCTCTCGCATCATACGCACTGCAAGCATACGCAAGAACGATTGAAAGAAAAGAAACCGGGCCCAAGCGAAAAGAGGAGGGGGAGGTCATTTACTTCGCGTCACGGTTCGCGGCCACGGAAAATGGCGCGGGTACGTGATAGCGGGTCAAGGAACCACAGAACAGAAAAGAGATTCTCTCCTGTGTTATGACGACCGGACAAGCACCAAGATATATCACCCATCAGGCGGAACGCTTTTTGCATACCTTGCCCATGCAAAAGGACACATTCGGCAAAAGTAATGCTTTTTTTTCCTTTAAAAATTAATCAATGACATCTGTCCAAAATTTGCTCAACCATTTTATTTGATATATATACAAAGTGTTCAAAGAATATTTTATTAGATATATATACAAAATGTTCAAAGAACATTTTATTAGATATATATACAAAGTGTTCAAAGAATTATCGGACAGACTAGAATATTTATGAATAAAACTTAAATTGTCAAACTTTATACTATGTCCTTCTGTCAACTTTCAACATAGCCACAAAAGCTAATAAATTTCAATGTGGTTTTGGTTTGGTCCGTCGCTCAGCGGTCATCTTGCGCACACTTTAGACCAAATAGACCGTGACTGAAGCCTGAATAGACCTGAAGCCTTTGGTACCAAAGGCCAGAGCGCCAGCCAATTGACCAACAGGCCTCTAAATTTCAATGTGAGATCTCTCGGCTGATCGTAATACATCCAAAGAGAACTCGGATTTATATGAGGCTGAGGTTTGGTTTGTCGCTCTACGGTCATCTTGTGCACACTTTAGGTAATTAGACCAGGACCTCAGTTTAAATGGATTCCGAACCACTCACAAACATTCATCCCACCGCCAGGATTCGAACTGGATACTCACCAGATTTAATTACGCTGGTGGTTTTTTCACGTGGCGTTAATTGAAAGACTGTGCCTTCAAACGTCTCAAGAACTGAAGCAGCAACTATTGATTCCAAAACTTCTTCAGATGCCATCGAATGTATGGGGTATTGCTTAGAACATGCAAAAAGATCTTATATCGTATAAATTTTATAGTTACATTGTAAAGTTATTTGATTTTTTTTCTCTCTCCTTTAATTTCTGCGGCCTAATGGTCAATTGGTTAATGCTCTGGCCATTGGTATCACAGTCTTCAGTTACGAGTTCTGGCGGTGGCATAAATGTTTGTGAGTGGTTCGAAATCCAAGTTAAAAACTGTAGCACCCGGTCTAATTAGCCCAAAGTGTGCACAAGATGACCGTAGCGCGACAAAAAAACAAAACAATCTTTTCTTTCTTCTACATAATTTTGGCAGGTTTTCTTTGATTTGGTTTATCGCTCTACGGACATTATTTGCACATTTTAGACAGGAGACTAGTAATATTCAGTCACATTGTATGTTACTACGTCTCTGCGCAAATAGCGGAAACAAGTTCTGCTGGTAGATTTTCCGATAGTAATTACAAATCCCAGAATTGCCACTTATAATGCTTGAGGCTAATACCACGATGTATTCAATATTTTTTATTTTTGATGTATTATAGATAATAAGAATATATTAGGGATTAAAAAGGTATCAATCTAAAATCAATGTCATATTTCGAATGCCATCTGTAACAGTACGTACTTATTACTATGATGGATTTTGAATAGTCGGAAGTGGAACAAATATCTTGTTGGGAAAGATTAGTTTTAAAACATATTTATGATGTCTCATAATAAAAAGGAAAACATAGTTATTTAATTAGTAAGCATAGTTATTAATTTGGTAAAAAATAAATTGAACACAGATAAAAATTGATTTTTTTAAGTTCACAATTTTCATAAATCAACTTCAAAAAACTGAAAATTCCTCTTTCCAAAATGGATTATTTTGATTTAGGTAATTTTAGCAAGGAAAAAAAGTCGAAACTACCTGTAAATAAATAAATAAAAAAAGTAAAAGAGGATGGGGGGTATTCAGAGATGAAAATAAGGAATTCCAATTTATAAAAAAGCAGAAATATGCTTGAAACATTACAAAAATAGAAAATCACTTCACTAAATAAATAAACCACTAGTCGGAATAAATGATTACTACGCTTTTAATTTTAATTGTGTAAATGTTTAATTAAGTGTAAATAATTAATATCGACATTGAATCAATTACGGCCAAAAACAATTATTATAAAACTGCAACTATTTAAAGTTTTAATTTGACCTAAAATCAATCAAATAAAGGAGTACTGAAATAGGTAATAAACTTTTTGGTAAGAAAGAAAGCGACTTTAATTACAGTAAGATATAATAAAAAGAAGAAAAGATGATCGGCATAAAACATACAAAGTATGTGTGTGCAATCCTTAGTGTGCGGAACGGACATACCATAAGTAATCTACTGATGGAAGGAGAGAAAAGGGAGGCAACTCTGATGTGATGGAGCACCAGTGGGTAGAAATTTGACTGGGATCCGTGTCGCAGAAGCAGGGCAATGCCTTCCGGGAGGACTTTTTGGGAGAAATCCCCGAAAACTCCCACCAAGTAGTTCGACTAACAAGTCAAGTTGCTAACATCACAAACGTTATAGAGTCTCTTCGTTTTATGAAACAGTATCTACAACAATGCCGCCAGCGGATTGAACCTCAGCCCCATATGGTGCAGTGGTTAGGATACCTGGTTCTCACCCAGGAGAGCGGGTTCGATTCCAGGCGAGGGAAGTAATTTTGGGGCTGACGGCAGAGTGACAAAGCGCTCTGAGGCTCGGTACCATGGTTTCGGATTCGAATTCCCGCGGTGCCATGGATGTTTGTAGGGGTTCGTAATCCACTAAGTCGTAGGTCCCGGTTTCATATGACTGTAGAGCAGCCACGGAGCGCTGTCAGATTTCTCACCCACATCCTTCCCAAACTGTACAGAATCAACTCAGCTCTAGGCATAAAGATGTGGTGTAGAAGTAATGACCCTCATGATCACCAGCGGCGCACGTTGCCATTAAGTCACGAGTCGGGAATAAAAAAGCATTAAATTAATAAGTTGTTGCACATGTAAAATGAATAACGAAAACAAACTATACACAGATCTAATACAAAAAGAAGAAAAAGTACACCAACTTTTAGTTGGCTACTGAACAAAAAATACACATTTGAAATATTACTTTTTTAATTTTGGCATTTAAAATTACCTCTTGGGCTTTTAATTATTTTCCATTGTTTGGACCTTTATAAAAAGTTTACTAATAAATATGAAAGATTAATTACGTTCTGTACTTTCAAGCACTGCTTATTACAGAAGAAAGTTAGGAAACTGGATAACTCACATTAGAAAAGGTAGCAATTATTGTATTCTTTAAATTAAGCTTTTATAACGTTGTTTTAATTATATTAATGCATTTTTATTATAATTTTATTATTATGCATGCATGAATAAATAAAATATGTAATATGTAAAATAGATTTAAAAAAGTACTTTAAAAATAAATAAACACTTTCATATAAAATATAATTTTATATTCGCGTCAAATGATGACCGAATGGGAAATTCACGAGCACGCCATTTTCAGAGAGTTGCAAGAAACGATAATTTTTAAATTATTTCAATGGAATAAACACTGGAGAAAAGGCAATTCTACCACACCCATCAGATGAGAGCGTTTTATGATATGAAGAGGGCGTTAAAAAAGAAACGACGTACACTTTTAAAAAATCATTTCGCAGTTACGAGCTACAGACTAGAAATGATAATCGAGAAAATGCATTCGTTAATTGGGGCAAAGAAAGGACATTAAAAAATTGTTATACAAAATATTATATTATTTAGACAGAAGTGAACAAGATTTTCTTATTTAGTCCAGTATTGAAGAAGAATATTTCACCATGATTACGTGCTCAATAACTTTTAATAGACATAATGTATATAAATACAGTCTGAGTAAAAACTTTAAGGCCAGTAAAATTTTTGAGAAAATGTAAAATGAAATAAAAGGGATTCAAATAATATTAATTATTAAAGTTCATTGATAAGAAATAAATGCTGTAAACATAATTTGTAAATACATAATTATGAGAAACATGTGGTTATTTACAAAGTTATAGTATTTCTGCCTGAGTAAAAACTTTAAGGCCACCAGTCATTTTTTAAAAATAAATATAATATAATCGTGTAATTACCATTGCAACTACTAGCTTGTGAGAACGCTGCAATTTTCATATTTGTCATACGTTTCTTCGAAGTATTGGTGATCTTTGTGAAGATGGCGAAGGGTAAGAAATTAACTGAACGTGAAAGAGGAGAGATCGAAGCTTTGTCTTCAACAGGAATGAGTAGTCGTGCTATTGCGATAAAGATAGGAAGATCAAAGACTGTAGTCAACAATTTTTTAAAATTTAAAGACAATTATGGTAAAAAGAATACTGGGGGAAGACCTAAAGCTTTGTCCTCGCGTGATGAAAGAAGAGTTTGCCAACTTGCATCTACTGGAAAGTACTCAACCAGGAAACTGATTCCGACGACAGATTTAAAAGTTTGTCAAAAAGCGATTTATAACACAATTAGAAGGTCTGGAAGGTACACTTATACAGCAAAATTGACTAAGCCTCAGTTACTGCAGATGACACAAAAATAGAGCGTTTGAACTTTGGCCTGAAAGTCATGACCTGAGACAACCAATGGATAGAAATTATTTTTTTTCTGACGAAAAAAATGGAATTTGGATGGACCAGATGGCTGGAATTTCTACTGGCATGATATAAGAAATGAAAAAGAAATATTCTCGAAGCGCCAATTAGGTGGAGGGTGTCATGACTTGGGGCTGTTTTTCTTACAATGGTGTGGGCTCAATTGCATTCGTTTCAGGTAGAATGAATTCACAAGGATACCAAAATGTCCTAACAAATCATCTTTTGCCAAATGCTGAATGTCTTGCTGGAGAAAATTGGAAATATCAGCAAGACAATGCACCGATCCATTCGAGTAACAGCACAAAAAATTGGTTCCAAGTCAACAATGTTGAAACTGTGAAACGGCCAGCTAGATCGCCTGACCTCAACCCAATCGAGAACCTTTGGGCTGACTTAGCAAGAAGAGTTTATGCAAATGGGAGACATTTTACATCAACAACAGAGCTGAAATCTACTATCGAAGATGAATGGTATAAAACCGACCCCACCCTTTGTCAAAAACTCGTTTCATTCATGAAAAACAAGAATATTCGAAGTAATGGCTCCTACACAACCTTCTAAGAATTTGTAATTTTTTTCTTATATGTTATTTTCTATGTTGGCCTTAAAGTTTTTACTCAGGCTCAAATATTCATCTGTGTGTTCTGTAATATTTTCTAATAATAAAATATTTGCGAATTAATTTTTCTACTTTTTTTACTTTTATTTAAGCTCAATAATTATCAATCAAATGGTATTTTAATTCCTCAGTTTAAATGTTTCCATTTTCTCAAAAATGTCTACTGGCCTTAAAGTTTTTACTCAGACTGTATAAAAAAAAATTATTAATTTTCCAATAATATATTTGTTTTTCTAGATTTTATCTAAATAACTACAATTTAAAGTTGAGTTCGAACAACTACAAACATTCATGGTACCGCCGGGACTCGAATTCGAAACCTGTAGTACCGAGCGCTAGACACTAGGCCATCAGGCACCCACGAGAACACACGGGTTCTTGGTCTAGATGATGCTGTCTACCATGTGGGATAAGAAACAACAACAACCAATTAAATTAAAAATTGACAACAAACATCGAATGGATAGTCCGAAGTTACATAATCTAACAACCACACTCAAAAATATGTAAATAAACATTCAAAGCAACGGTTTTTTTTTTTTTTAAAAATATATCTGTACTTATTTCATATTGTAGTATATGAATAACGCGACAAATTTCATTCATAACTATAAAAAGCCCTTGTACAAATCCATCCCGTAAAGATAAGGACAAGTATAGAATGGCAGATATTTCTTTTACTAAGGAATAGTTATCGAAAATTAATAATCCAGTTATAATTCACTCTCGAATAGCAAACCAGATGGTGAAAAAAAAAAAAAAAAAAAAGCAGAGAAAATCGCAATCTCGCGTGAGCATGCGATAGGTGGCTTTATAGTAGGAAATCGAGAAAATAATCAAGCTGTAACTTCGGCCGCAATTAATCCATTAATAGGAACGTGTCTTGTAATTGAAGCTTGCTCCGCGGAACAGATCTAACAGCATGACAAAAACATGACAAGGGCAGGCTAAAGGTGAGTTGAATTACGACTGAATACATTAAAACTGAACTCAAAGTAGGAATTTTTCTTTCTTTTTTTTTTGTTTAAAATTACTGTAAGAATATCCCCTAAAATATCAGCTATATAATCTTCAGCGGCACAGAGCCAAATCAAGACTTCTTCCTCTAGGTTTGGTTTGTCGCTCTAAGGTCGTTTTTTGCACACTTTGGGTTAATTAGACCAGGACCTATAGTTCAACGTGGAGTCCGAACCACTCACAAACATCCATGCCACCGCCAGAATTCGGATCTGAAGCTAGTGGTAAAAAAGACTAGAGCACAAGCCAATTGGCCATCAAGCCGCCTCTACTTCTAGGCGCTCCATCACAACAGAAGCTACCCTCCTCCTTTTCCGACACCAAAGGGTTCTTGGTGTAGACGTTGCTGTCTACCAAGTGGGATAAGAAACAACAAAAATTCAACAATGGATAACAAACATCGAATGGATAGTTCCAAGTTAAATTATCTAACCATCAAACTCAAACATATATATATAATGCCGTTGGCAACACAAGCTTCAGGTTCGAATTCTGGCGGTGGCATGGATGTTTGTTAGTAGTTCGGAATCTACGTTGAACTGTAGGTCCCGGTCTAATTAGCCCAAAATGCAAAAAAATTATCGTACAGCGGCAAACCAAGCCAAATGTATGTAAATAAGCAATCAAATCAACGAGATTTTTTTAAAATACCGGAACTTATTTCATATTGTAATATATGATATCGAATCAAATTTCATTCATAACTATAGAAAAACCCTACACAAATCCAACCCATAAAGATAAGGACAAGTAAGTATCTCTTCTGGACTAGTTATGGAGAATTAATAATCCAGTTAATTCACTCTCGAATGGCAAACCAGAAGGTACAAAAAAGGCAGAGAAAATCGTCGGAAAAAGTGACAGGATAATTGCAGTGAAATTGCCGATCTCGCGTGAACATGCGAGAGGTGGCTTTGTAGGAAATCGAGAAAATAATCAGCTTGTAACTTCAGCTGTAATTAATCCATTAATAGGAACGTACCTTGTAATTGAAGCTTGTCCCGCGGAACAGATCTAATAGCACGACAAAACATGAGAAGGGGAGGCCAAAGGTGAGTTAAATTAAGACAGAATACATTAAATCTAAACACAAAGCTCAATTTTGTTGTGTAAAATTACTGCAAGAATATCGCCTAAAAAGCAATTTCTGTTCAAGTAATGATTATTATAAGTTTAAATTTTTAAAGCTATTTTTAAGTATCTTAAAAATCAGATAAATTTATCTGAGTCATCAAAAATTAGTTTTAAGATTATATATAATAATGAAGTGTATTATAACCAATACTTTTTTAATATGGTGACGGTAAGATAAGTTAAGCATCATCTGGCGCGGTCAATACTTGGGAGGGTGACCATCCAGAAATACCGAGTGCCGTTGGCATTTAAAATTTCGGGGCCTTATGGCAGAGTGATTAGCGTTCTGTGTCACAAGTTTAGGGTTCGAGTCCCGTCGCTGCGATGGACGTTTGCAGTGGTTCGGAATCCACTTTAAACCGTAGGTGCCGGTTTAATAAGGCTGTTGAGTGTTGGGCGTAGGGCTGACAACCCTAAAAGTAAAACATCTCGCGTTTTGTAATCTGCCAGTAGGCAGACGGCCTTAGTCCGCAATGGGGGCTGTTGCGCCAATTATGAGGATGATAATAATGAAATTAAGATAACTCCATACATTTATATGAATTACACATAATAAAATTTTAAAAAATTGTTAATACTTTTATGAATAAATTAATGAATTTTATTTATCATTATTAAATATGGCAAGAATATAGACAAAAAAATTGACAAAATCAATTAAAAATGCAATAAATTTATGATTTAAATTTGAATTATTTTTATATTAATGTTTTCTTTTGCGAAGCATGTTCTAAATAAGGAAAAAAAAATGTAGATTTAATCAAACTACATATTTTAAAGGAGCCTGATGGGCGAGTGTCTAGTGCTCTGACGCTCGGTGCCACAGGTTTTGGGTTCGAGTCACGGCGGTGCCATGGATGTTTGCAGTGGTTCGGAATCCAGTTTTAACCGTAGGTCTCGCTCTAATATGACAATAGAGCGTAAGGCCGTCAACCCTACTCCGTAAAGAGAATCATCTACCGTCTTGAAATCTGCCAGCAGGTTTCGTTTCGTTTGTCGCTCTACGGTCATCTTGTGCTCACGAGGGCTAAACAAACCGGTACCTACAGTTTAAAGTGGATTTCGTACGACTTACAAAAATTCCTTCCCAGCACTAGGATTCGAACTTGAAGCCTGGAATAGCAAAGGTTGAAGCGCTAGCGACTTGGCCAGCAGGCAGGCAGTCTTGCCCCACCACGGGACTGTTGCGCCACTGATGACGATGACATATTTTAAAGATTTGATTTCTTTCTTTGTTACTCTGCCTTTAGATACAAAAACTTACTTTAAATTATAAAAATACATTCATATAAAAAAACTTTATAAATACAAGCTAAAAAAATAATGATATTTCAACAATATGTTTATATAACTTTATAAACTACGTTTATATAAAAGAGCCCATTACACACACACAAAAAAAAACCCTAACTTTAATTGTTGCACCATTCAAACCTTGTTGAATGTTATTTAAAAGATTCATTTTACAAAAGATAACATTATCTTCGATAACGTTAATATAAATTTTTTTCTTCCAGTTTAATTCTATTAACCATCATTTTATTTAAAAACAATAACATTCTTTAAATCAAACGAATTCAAAAAAATTTTTTTTTTAATTATGAACAATTTCTCCAATTAAAATTCAAAGAGAAACATACATTATTTAAAACAATACAGACAAGAAAATAGAACAAAGATTTTTTTTTCATTTCCCCCTCTCCTGAAATCGAATACCGGATTAATGCTAACGAAGAAACGCGAGATTTCAAGAAGAAAAAAAAAAAAAAGACAAGTAGCCGAAGAAGAAAGAAAAAAAATCGAACTCAGACAACCCTCTCGCGGATATCCTGTCATATACACCACCAACTTCACGTGCATATGCATACCGATTCGAAGGAAGTTACGGTTACGATCCTCGTCCACACAGGTAACAACAACAACAACAAAAAAGCAAATGGAGTCAATGCTCTAGGGCGGGCCCGATCTCGAATCAGTGAGCCGAGACCAGCTCTTAGCGCGTTTGTTAGTTTTTAGAAGCGAACTCTTACTTACATCACAGTAAATAATACTTAAATACTAATAATAATATTTTCACAAATTATATTAAATATGAATCCAGCTCTATTAAAATGTATATAACTTTATAATGTGTTGGCTTTGGTTAGTTACAATTTTATATCATTTTATTGTGACAAGTAATTAAAAAATAGAACACAAGAAAACAGAAAATTTATTAGATTAAAAAAAAAGGTATTGACAGCAAAAACATGTTATTGCTATTAAAATACGTTAATATAATAACAATGAAACACATGAAAAGAACAAAAAAACTCTAGCAAATCTTCATGTTTAATTTCTTTTACATTTTTAAATGCAGAGTAACATTTAGAAAGTTACATTTAAGTAATTCTTAGAGTAATTAGGAAGACTAGAGTAATTCCAGAAATTTATATCAGAAGATGCATTTCATCAATATAGGTTAAAAATTTATTTATATATATATATATTTATATATATATATATATATATATATTAAATAACACACACACATATATATATATATATATATAAAGAATTTAAATAAGTAAACGATATACCAGTAAAATTATAAAACAACTAGCGAATTTCAAATTATTATATGTGACCATACTTTGCTGGTCGAATACACGTGGGAGTACACCAATATTCAATAACCCAAGAAATTTAGGAAGATACTATTGTGTCTAAAAAAGTAAGATCAATTTTCAATTTAAATTTCCTGGGCTTATTGGTTTTTTTTTTTTTCCCCTTCTTCTTTTTCTTTTTTAGGTTGTTGGCACTGTCCTTGACATCTGTATGAAATTTCACGTAAAAATATTCATTAGTGTTTGAGTTACGCTTTGGCTTTGTCAGACGCTAAAACTGATTCCGGCGATTTTCAAGAACAGTGCCAAAAACCTAAAAATTGAAATACCATATGCACGGGAAATTTAAATTGAAAACTGGTCTTACTTTTTGGACACAGAAGTATATCACTTTATAGTCACAAGTAATTAAAAAAACAGTATATAGGAAATTTATCAGATTAAAATCACAAAAAAAGATACTGACCGCGAAAATATCACGATTAAAATGCGTTAATAAAATAACAATGAAACAAGAAAAGAAGAAAGCAAACTTCAGGTTTTTTTTTATATGCAGAATAATATCTAGAAAGCTACATTTAAAAATTGATGCACATGAATTTAAACAAATCGAATGATATACAAGTTAAATTAAAAAACATAAAAGCTGAAATCAGCCAGCGAATTTCAATTTATTATGTGTGAATGTTGTTCAATAACCCGAGAAATTTATAAGGTATTTGATCAAAATATTACAAGAGCTATCAAATTCAATAGCCACGGGAATATATTAAATTCGATAACTCTAAAACAGGGGTGGTCAACCCGGCTTTCGGCTTTTACAAAATATATTTATTTTATAATGGCCAAAATAGTGAAAACCAATGTGTTAAATACATTTTGTGTGCATCCCTATATTAAAAAATGAACAGTCGAAATGATGAGAAAAAATTAACTTTGACTTTAAAATAATATTCTTGCGAATATAGGACAGATATTGCCTGTTTTAATTAGGAGTTTACAGTTACGAGAACGCAGAATAATTAAGTTATATTCTTCAAACTCATGAAGAATCATTATATTTATATATTTTCCCGTTTCATTTATTATAGAATCATTATATTTATATATTTTCATATTTCATTTTAGGTGTTATATATTTCTTTACAATGTGCGTTTATTATCATTATTATCGTATTGTCTATGTTTACATGTAAAAAAATAATAGTAAACACAATAATAATAACTCATTAAGTTTCAATTTTTCACTTCAAGGAAATGTCTACAGTGGGTCCAAATCTAACACGGGAATATATAATTTTACATGCGGCCTACGGTGTTATGATGCATTTCCAAAGTGTGCCGCCTACCCAATTCTGACAAATTGATAGTTAAATTAGCTTTCATAAACATAAACTGTCCCTTAGACACTATTTTGAGGATATTGAAAAAATTGTCTGTTTATATTTTGGAAGCCAGACAATTCGAAATAAACCACAGAGCACGCGACTTGACATTCATCAATCGTTAGATTTAGCATGTAAGTTTTAAAATATACACAGATAACAACAACAACAAAAAAAAAAAAAAAAATCACGTGAAAATTAGGACTAATTTTTGAATAAAATGTTTTGAAATGAAAGTTTCTCGTATTGCGCGAGGAGATGAATCTACTTTAAATACTAACTCTTATACTCACTCATATTTATTCTTACTTTTTTTTTTTTTTATAGCTTCACTTTTATTTGTCGCTCAATGGTCATCTTGTGCACACTTTAGGCTAAACAGACCGAGCCTGCAGTTTAACATGGATCCCGAACCACCACCACCACCACTACACTACACCACCAAACCACATCACTGTGCTTTACAGCTGAGTTGCCCCTATACAGTTAGGGGAATGATGTGGGGGGGAGAAGAAGTCTGATTGTGTTCTGTGACGCTCTATGATCCTATGAGACCGGGACCTACGGCTTAAAGTGGATTCGAACCACTACAAACATCCATGACACCGCCAGGATTCGAACTCGAAACCTGTGGTACTTTCAGAGCCAGAACGCTAACCACTCGACCATCAACAAACATCCGTGCCAACGCCAGGATTCGACCCTGAAGCCTGTGGTACCAAAAGGCCGGAGCGTTAGCCACTTGTCCGTCAGGTCGCCCACTTTTTTTTTTGGAGACCCCGGACCTATAACCAGGACATCATGTTCACACATGATAAAAAAAATATATGAGCACCCATGGGACAGGTCTGGGTGCACACATGCAAAGAGATAATTCAAATGGGTACTACATATATAGGAAACTATTCTAAGATCTTCATATAATCATTGAAATAGCTTGCATAAAAGCGATACAGAGTTGTTTAGCTTAACAAATATACACTCAAGAGCCAAAACATTATGACCACCCCTACATTTTGCAATGAACTCGCCTGGATGACGTGGAAGGCACGTGATCAGGTGGAAGTGGTATTTAACTGGTATTAAGTGGTGGTATTAATCCATGCCAAGGCGGGTTGAAGCTGTGTTGCGCGCCAAAGGTGGGCCAACTCGTTATTGACAGGTGGTCATAATGTTTTTGGCTCTTGAGTGTAGCTACTTTGTAAAAGCTATCTTTCTTATTAGTTTACTAATATTTATTTGACACTAGGCGGAAAAAAATTTTATTGCATTTATTTTTAAATCAAAATAAGACATTTTCCTCGGAATGTTTTAATAATATAATTCTTGAAATTATAAAGTTCACGCGTAAAAAAATAAGCAGATCGGTTAAATCAAACTTGCCAATAATGCAATTTTTCCTACTTCCCTCTGTATGTTACACAAAAAACAGTTTAAAAAAAAAATTTAAATGAAAATATCAATAAAAAGTTCGTACAACATTCAGGAAGTTAGCGGCCTGATGGTCAATTGACTAGCGCTCTGGCCGTCGGTACCACATTTTTCAGGTTCGAATCCCTGCGGTGTCATGGATGTTTGTGAGTGGTTCGGAATCACGTTAAACTGCAGGTCCTTGTCTAATGAGCCCAAAGTGAGCACAAGACAGTAGAGCAACTAACTAAACCAATGAACTCCTTTACGAAGGCCCTTGCATAATCTCAATTAACAATTCTTTTGAATTTAATTCGTTCTAATTCGAATTATTAGTTCGTTTTGAATTGACGAACTTTTAAATTCTTTTTGAATTTGATAGTTATTTTTGATAACAAAGGGAAAAAATTAATTTGTTTTGGTTTGCCGCTCTACGGTCATCTTGTACAGACGAGGGCTAAACAGATCGGGACCTACAGTAGGGAAAAAATTAAAGCGACATTATATTTATCGATACATAAATTGAAATAAAACCTAATGTTACTTGCATAATCACAAAATTGTTCTAATGTGAAAGCTATCACTATCCTTCTTGAAATCAATGGAAGTTTGTTAATTGCGTTAAAAAGAAAGTAAAGTAAAAAAAAAAAGTTTTTTTTTTTTTTTTTTTAATTATGTAGAACTATTAGTTCTTCCGTAATCCGTCAATAAATGCAAATCTTTCGTTATTTTCAATAGAAAATACAAAGAATCCGTAGAAGCAGGCATCTCTGTAATAGCCAGCACTATTTAATTATGTACACACATTTCATTTGCATTTAATATTTATAATACTGAATGAATCAAATAAGGGGCAACGGGCAATGGGCGTACCGGTTACGGAGTTCCTAGGTGGTTTTTAAGAACCACAATACCACCACATCTTAATTTAGTTAAAACATTAGCATAAAATGGGTTTGCTTAAATTTAATGAATATAAATGAAAAGATAAAGGGATTAAAAGTTAAGAGAAAAACACCTCCTGCTTGAGAACAATTAAAAGCAGGAGATCGGAAAAGCTAAAGCTATCAGTACAGGAGTATTAGGAGTCCGTTGACGAATAGCAACCACTATTTAATTATGTACACACATTTCATTTGCATTTAATATTTATAATACTGAATCAAATGAATCCAGTTCATTTGATACACCATAAGCTCTTTACGAGCAACTGTGTGCATTGAGTAAGTGTTGAACACAAAAAAGATATGTATCACGCTGGTTGAACTTGTTTTGAAAGAACGCAGACTGATAACCCTACAAAACAAACTTCCATCTTCTGGCAAACCAGTTCTCTTAAATCAGGACTACTTCCGCAACTTCTCCGCGTTGGAAATTGTGAATGAATTCTGCGCGGACTAAAATTAGCGTAAAAGTATGATTTCGGGAAGAGTTATATCGGGGTGAAAATACCGCAGGAATGAGAAAGAAAGTATTTCAAAAATGAAGAAACACAGACGTCCATGTTTTGATGGTTTAAAAACAGTATTCACTGTAGCTGTGTGGGAGGACGCGGAAATTTATTTCATATTAATTATATTTCCGAGGATTTTGAATAACAATTAAAAAAGAACTTGGTGATAACTAATTCTAATAGAATATTCTAATAAGGAATGTGTAGAGTAAGAAAATCATGATTCCTAAGTCACATGAAATTTTTAACTGAAAGATTTGAATATCATCATAATGAATTTTTCATTCATTCTATCCTTTTTCGATAGATTATAGGAATCATGTAATGTGAATTTGTAATCATTAAAACGTTTTGTGAAAAGTTTTAAAATAATTAAAAATGAATTGCACAGTTTTATTTAAAAAAATTTTTTTGATAAATCTCAAAACATGGACTAAGATTTTCTTTTTAAAAATGGACCTTAGATTATAAGCTTAATATTTTTGGTACATATGAGGTGAGTGTAATGTAGATTCAAAGTAAAGTTACATTTAACTAGCATGCACACATAAACATTGTGAAGGGAAAAAAAAAACTTTTGTTAAATATATTTTAAATTCAATAAAAAAAATTTCCCCAGTTGATGTATTTTTTTTTTTTTTTTTTTTTTTTAAATAAAAGGAAAAATAATAGTAAAAAAAAAAAAAAAAAAAAACCTTAAACTTTATACTATAGTCCTTTTAAAATTAACACCAAAATAATATATTAAATTAGTCCGTGACTCAATGGCAACGTGCGCCCCTGGTGAGCATTAGGGCGGAGGTTCAATCAACTGGCAACCTTGTTGTAAACACTGTTTCAAAACACGGGGAGGCTCGATGTTAGCTGTTGTGCTGTTGTGTTATGTTGTTCTGCTGTTGTGTTGTTCTGCATCTTGTCTAGTTAGTCGGACTACCTGGGAATTTTTCGGGTTTTCTCGAATACGATACGTACATGCGGGGTAGTTCCTTCTAAAAAAGTCCACCCGGAAGGCACTGCTCTCCTTCAGCATCACGGAGCAGAAATCAGATTTCTACCTACGGGTGTTCCATCAAAATAGAAGCTGCCCCCTCTTCCTGCTACCATGAGAGATACGACAACGACATTAAATTAGTTACGGGTGGGGTTTTTTCCCTGCCTAACAGATTTGTAGGTCTAACTTCACTGCGAATACATTAATGTATTCAAAATATTAATATAAAAATATCTAAAGTTCCTCTAAAAAAACAAGCATTGAATCCAAATAATAAATACCAGTGCAGATTAGACAGCCATTTCATACGAAGATTTCTACAATTATCTTTCAAAGCGAGACTTGATAAAAGGTCGCGATCCTTTATAATCATCAACAAACTCAAAATCGTAACTTAAACAGCATACATGACAATTCCATTGCATACGATAAAGAAAATACCTCTACATAAGATATCAGTTTTTTAATGAAATCAGAAACGCTGTGATGGGATAAAAGGTGATAAAAGCAAACTATCCCCTTATCGCGAAAAGTCATTATTTACAAAAGTTATATCTGTTTTTAATGCAACACAGAATAACGGATACATCATCTGTTCACACTATTCACATGTTGCTATGGAAAGATATTGATTCTGTTATCGGGATTGCCAACTTAAAAACATGTAAAATGCAAACAATTATCAGAAAATGAGTCCCTCTTTCTTTCACCGAAAACTCAATTGTTATTCTAAGATACTAAATATTATACTGTCAACATCAATTTGATCCATATTTTTTATCCAAAAACAAGAGATTCATTTCTTAAATAAATGAATAATATGTTTGTGAAAGATTAGCAATAAGAGCTAACTTAAATATATCATCGCACCCTGATGGCCAATTGGTTGGCGCTCTGCCCTTTGATATCACAGGCTTCAGGTTCGAATCCTGGCGGCTATGGATGTTTGCGAGTGGTTCGGAATTCACGGTAAACGTAGGTCTTGGTCTAATTAGCCAAAAGTGTGCACAAAATGACAATAGAACGATAAGCCAAATCTAAATATATCATCAACATCAGTGGCGCAACAGCCTTATGGTCAGCCAAGGCCGTCTGCCTTACTGGCAAATTTCGAGATAGGAGATGTTTTCTTTTTACAGATTGTCAGCCCTATACCCAACGCTCTACAACCATACTAGACCGGCACCTACGGTTACACGTGGATTTCGAACAACCTACAAACATCCATGTCGCCGCCAGGATTCGACCCTGAAGCCTGTGGTACTAAAAGGCCACAGCGCTAACCACTTGCCCACTAGGTGGCTCGATCCTGGCTGTGAAATGAATATTTATTTATGAGTGGTTCGGAATCCACATTAAACTGTACGTACCAGTCTAATTACCTAAAGTGTGCACAAAATGTCCATAAAGCAACAAATCAACAATAAATAAATTTAAACAATACTTGTGAAATTTACATATATTTCGCAAAATTACCGATTCAAATTTAGGCATAATTTACCCAGAATTATAATTGGTTTTAAATCTTATTCCATAAACATTTTCGTTACTAAGTATAAAAACTTGGAAGCGTTATTTTCTAAAATACTTATATAATGTGATTCGGATAAAATAAAATCGAATAGAAAAGGAATAAAATTTGTACCGAAAAATCATTTTAGGGTTTTAGACATGCAAAAACATAAATATTTCAGAGTGAATAATGTACTGATCATTACATCATACACTGCTTAGACATCCTTTGATAAACTAATTTGAAAAATTTTACAAGTTTTGCAGAGATATCGGAAATAAAAATACATCTGAATTGCATCACGAATATTTTCAAGATTATTCATCTAGAGGTCAATATGTCGAAGTTCTGTCTTGATAAGAGAATTACATAACTAAATTGGGCCTCAAAGTCTTAAAAAAGACTTTTTGCTGCTTTTGAGACTTTGCACACTGACAATAAAATAAGTACAGTTCGCAGTATAGCATTACATATCTCACCTAAATAAACAAAAATATTTATTTAATATCATAATTGTATAAAATGAGTGTTTCAACATTAACTTGTTATTCATCTTTCATATCACATAACAAAACTACCCTATTTATTAATACTACTACTACACCACACTACATCAGTGCTTAGAGCTGAGTTGCCCCTTTACAGTTTGGAAATGCGTGGTGAGAGAAATCTGACTCGTCTTCATGACGCTCTACGGTCATATGAGACCAAGACCTCGGCTTAAAGCGGATTGCGATACATACACTGCCGGGACTCGAATCCGAAACCTGTGGTACTGAACACCAACTACTCGGCCATCAGAGCCCTACCATATTTATTAAGAAGGACAATTAATTAAGCTTACATTAATATGACACAGAAAAAAATTAAAATCATTATTAAACTAATGGATTGGCCTGTGGATAAGGTTTTAGATCAGAGAATCCTTAATTCAAAATTTAAAAAGTGATTCCAAACAGAAAGTTTCCTTGTCTACCCCGGGAATGGAAACGATAAATCAGGAGGCCGGAAAGTCGACAGTATGGTGAACTATAAGCAACATCATTCTAGTGCCGAATCATTTCAGTTCTAATGTTCGCAAAATAACATAATAGAATTACTTAGCAAAAATTAAACGTAGTTATTTAAAATAATAATAAATTTTGAACAGCATTTGCAAATTTTTGAAAATAAACTAGTGGCTACAATAAAACTGCGCATGAGTTACATTAAAAATAACTTGCAAAGAAAATAGTAAAACCTACGCAAATTTCCCACAACATAATTGACTCTTCTCTTCCACGGATATGTTTGCAAATCATACAAATTGCAATAAATATATTTACAAAAAAAGTATTTAAGTAAATATTTAAAAAACAAACTTCCAAAAATAAATAAACATAAAGCATGTAATCAAAATCAACTATGGTTGGCAGTTGGTACATCGCATTAATGTACATAATCATAACATGTTTCGTCATAGTCAAAATCTAAAAACAACTAAATTTTTTTCCCCTCATATAACGTAAATGTGGCTCAATTTCCTTAATAATTCCAGAAAGGCATTTCTTCCAATAGTAGATTATGTTGACCAATTACAAGGAGGAGGAGAAATTTTAAAGATTGCCAATAAAACTAGTGGATTTTCGTAAACTACTTTTACTAATAAGACGAGGGGAAACTTCTTCAAGCAAAATACAGTAAATAATTGTTTAATAGTGGCCGAGTGGCTAGCGCTCTGTACCACAGGTTTCAGGTTCATGCCCCAGCGGTGCCATGGATGTTTGTAGTGGTTCGAAATCCGCTTTAAACTGTAGGTCCCGGTCTAACATGACTATTTAGCGTTGGGCGTACGCCTGCAGTAAAAGAAGACATTCAAAATCTGCCAGTAGCAGACGGCCTTGGCCCACCATGGGACTATCGCGCCATTATGATGAATTGTTTATGTAGCTACACTCCCAACATATGGCTTCAGGTTCGAATCTTGGCGACAGCAGGGATGTCTGTTAGTGGTTCGGCATCCACATTAAACTAAGTCCCAGTCTAATTATCCCAGAGTATGCAAAAAATGACCGTAGAACGACAAACCAAACCAACAATATACTTTCTCCACAGTTTGTTTATGTTAATTTAATTCATTTGTCTACATCGCAGTGACAATTATATATTCCTTTATTGAACCTTAACGTTATTTGCAATTTAAGAAAATATAATTGTACTCCTAGCTGAAGACAGGATATATAGTACACTCAAATAAAAAAAAAAAAATATGAATAAAAATATTGCATGCCGTTTATGACGAATTCCTCAACAATGTTTACAACACCATTTGGCGTCTGGAAATTGAGAACTGCTTGATGAAGGTTATTGCGAGGTCATTCGGTGAATTTCCTCTTCCTTTTATTAAAATTTTATTCCAACAACAGGTCTGAAATTCATTAAAAAGTATTTCATCAAAACCAAAGTACGACTAGATGAAGGTTAAAATCGTAAAAAAATTACAGAAGTATTTTTAGATTTTTTTTTTTAAAGTAATATTTAAAATAGTTTTTTTTTTTTTTTTTATTATTAATATCAGATAAACTTTTTTTTTCCCCCATCCATTATCATAAACTGAGTATTCAATTCAAAACGTCATGAACAAGCAAGACTTCTAGAGGAACTTGTCTGCATTTGTCTGTCATAAGAGAAATACCAGTAACTTTCATCAACTAAGACACACTCACACCAGGTGTGGCTTGAACGTTTTTGGCCCGTGAGATTTATCACACTTTTACAAAATATATTTATTTTATAATGACCAAAAGTAGTGAAAACCAATGCATTAAAAAAATACATTATGTGTGCATCCTTATATTCAAAAGTGAAATGTCCAAATTATGAGAAGAAATAAATTTATATTTTAAAATAATATTCTTGCACAAATACATATCGCACTAGTAAAATAATTATTTTTTAGTGGTTTCATTTATTTTATTTCGTTCATATTAATATATTTTTAATATTTCATTTTTAGTGTGACATTTTTTTTTACAATGTGCGTTTAGTATCATTATTATTATATTATCTATGTTTTCATGTAAGAATAATAATAAACACAAAAATAATAACTCATTATGTTTCCATTTTTCACTCCAGAAAAGTGTCAGGGGCCTACAGTTTAACGTGGATTCCGAACCACTACTACACCACATCGCTGTGCTTAGAGCTGAGTTGCCCCTATACAGTATGGGAATGATGTGGGTGAGAGTCTGACTTGACTCCGTGATGCTCTGCAATCATATTAGACCGGGACCTACGGTTTAAAGTGGATTCGGGCCACTACAAATATCCATGGCACCACCGGGATTCGAACCATAAACCAGTGTCACCGAGCGATAGACACTCTGCCATTCAGGCCCTGTATATTAGTAATAAATTATAATATAATCTTGTAGCAGTAGAATATTCTAATAGCAATAAATTATAATACATATACATTCAAGAGCCAAAACATTATGACCACCTGTCAATAACGAGTTGCCCACCTTTGGCGCGCAACACAGCTTCAACCCGCCTTGGCATGGATCAATACCATCACTTAATACCAGTTAAATACCACTTCCATCTGATCACGTGCCTTCCACGTCATCCAGGCGAGTTCATTGCAAAATGTAGGGGTGGTCATAATGTTTTGGCTCTCGAGTGTACGTCTTGAAGAAATAAAAAATTACAACTTCAAATCTTTAATTTTTTCCTGTTCGAAATAATTTATATTGATATATAATCAATTTTTTATCATATCAAAATGTCAACAATTATTTTCTACTTGTTCTCATCCTTAAACCCATTTTCACTTCTCTAATTCGGAAATAACATAAAACCAAAAACGCCGTGACCTGACGCAAACCATTTCGACGAATTAGAAAACAAACATGCTTTTCGCAACTAACCGAAGGGAAGAAGAAGGGGTTGAGAGAGGGAAGCGCGCGCTCTGGCGGCGGGCGGAGGTAACACCACAACAAACACAACAGCAGATAACAGAGATCATTGACTGCTCACTCCTGGTCGCAACTTTTCTTTTCTCCCCTCCCGTCGCCATGGTGAACCACGTGACACCTGCGTCACATCCGCGGAAAAAAGTTGGACGCCTGCCCGCCTCTCCGATTGGTCGGCCACCCAGAGATCATCTATCAGCGGCTGTATGTGTTGGAGCGTGTGTGTTACGGTGTGGGCCTCGAAAGCGTGCCTTTCGAGTATATTCCTGCAGACCGTTGGCAACGCGAGATGTATTTTTATAGCTCGTTTGTTAAAAAGAATTGCCGCTTTGCCCTGTTGTGCGATTAAAAATTGCTAATTGCTAGCATTATTATTATTTTTTTTTTTTGTTAACTGTTCTCATGATTTTAATTTTAGCTTTCATTTGTTACATTATTTTATTACAATTATTTTAATTATATTCATTATTTGTTTATCAAGCAAGTATTCGTAAATTTGTATATTGATGAAAATGTAATCAATTTCAAACAAACAAATAAAATTACATAATACACGATTTTGAGGCAAAAAAAAAAAAAAAAATAGCACGTAAATAGTCTTTTAATTTTAGTTTATTTCCGATAAAAAAAAACAAAACCATTTTAAACCAAATTCAATTTTTATTTAATTCCATTCATTGTTTGTTTATTGCCCAAGTATTTGTTAATTTTGTATATTGGTGAAATTGTAATCAATTTCAAAAAAAAAATAATAATAATAATAAAATTATTTTATATGATACGATAAAATAAAATAACACGTAGTCTTTTAATTTTCATTATTTGTTATATTAATTTAATTCAATTAATATATTTTCAAGTTAATTTTCATTTTAATTTAATATTCATTATTTTTAATGGTATTAATAAATATAATTAATATCATTAAAAAAATGTATACGATACAATTTTGAGGCAAAAAAATATTGAAAAACGTTGAAATAAAAGAACCTTTTTCAACGAAAGATAAAATAATATTTTTAGTTTTCATTTTATAATCAATAATTTATTACAATTGATATATGCGATTAAAAATTAACGGTTTAAAATCTCGAAAACATTTAACTGCCCACTCTAATTTTTAATTTTAGTTTTTATTATTTTTTAATATCAATTTATTATTTAATTCATCAAAAGAATTGAATCAGAAGTATTTTTTTTCATGACCTAAAAATTAAACATTTTAAAATTATCTCAACTAGCACGTTTATATAAAGATTCGTTTTAATTTTTTTCAATTGGGTAAAAAAAATGTTTATTAATTAATATTTAATAAACATTTAATTAATATTTATTTATTAATTAATATAATATGTTTATTAATTAATATACTTATTAAGTTATTAATATATTTATTTCAAGTTAATTTTTTATTTTTATTTAATATTATTCAATATTTGTTTATTAAGCAAGAATTCGTGAATTTCTATATTGATGAAAATTCAATCAATTTCAAAAAACAAATAGAATCATTTTTTGAGCGCAAAATAAAATAGCCTTTTATAATTTTAGTTTATTTCCGATAAAAAAGCAAAACCATTTTTAAAACAAATTCAATTCAACAATATCAATTTATTACAATTAATATACTTTTTTTCAGGTTAATTTTAATTTTTTATTTAATTCCTTTCATTATTTGTTTATTAAACAAACATGCGTGAATTTGTATATGGACGAAAATATAATCAATTACAAAAAAATAAATTATTTTATATGATACAATTTTGAGGCAAAAAAATATTGAAAAACGGATAAACAAAAGAATCTTTTGTTGTACTTAAAATAAAAATGACACGTAAACAGTCTTTTAATTTTAGTTTTCAATAATTTGTTATATTAATTTATTAACAATTAATATATTTTTTCAAATTAATTTTAAGTTTTTATTTACTTCCATTCATGATTCGTTTATTATTTGTTAATGGTATTAAATAAAAACGGTATTAATAAATATAATTAATATCATTAATTTAATTAATTTCAAAAGCAAAAAAAAATTTATAAGATACAATTTTGAGACAAAAAAAAAAAAAATTATTAAAAAACGGAGAAGTAAAAGAACCTTTTTGCATGAAAAATATATTAACACGTTAAATTTCTTTTTTAATTTTAGTTAATTTTCGATAAAAAAAAAAAAAAAAAAAAAAAAAAACCATTAATTTTAGTTTTCATTATTTATTATGTTAATTTATTACAATTAAAATTTTTTAAAGATAATTTTAATTTTTATTTAATTCCATTCATGATTTGTTTATTAAGCAAGTGAGTGAATTTCTATATTGATGAAAATGCAATGTTTCAAAAAACAAATAAAATTTTATATGAAACGATTTTGAGGCAAAAAAATATTGAAAAATGGTGAAGTAAAAAGAACCGTTTTTGCACGAAAAATAAAATAACACGTAAATAGTCTTTTAATTTTAGTTAATTTCCGATAAAAAAAAACAAAGCCATTTTAAAACAAATTCTTTTTAGAAAATGATGTCGTTCGTAAGTGACATTACGATAGAGAATGACTAAGAAAATTAATAAGTTTCATTCACACTGAATGACTAAGAAAAATAGTTTTAAGATAGTTTCGCTAATACCGAAGAGTGAAAATAGTAAAATGCATGCAAAAAAATTGCTCAAAAATAACTCTCGCTGTAACTTTTTTTTTTAAGTGGGTTAAACATTTTTTTTACCAAATTAAAAAAAAATTAAAACAAATCTTTGTATCAACGCCAGATGCGATACTTTTAAAATGTTTAATTTCTAGATATGTAAAAAATTGCTCAATCCTTTTGATGAAATAAATATTTTCATTCCAAATTCGCATGGTTGAAAAGTTCATAAAAAGTTCAACAATAGTAGAAGAATTAAATAATATTTTTTTAAAAAATCGGTATGTTATAATTTTATAAAACATAAAGGTACTTACGTATTAACGGTACCTTGGCGACAATTGCGCCAATAAAGAGCACATGCGCCAACCGCAGCTACAGATTTGGCGGTTTTTAAGTGGCACCAATCTATTCTATTGGTTTGGTAACCTTAGTAGCTGTTAGATTGGCGACACTTAAAACCGCCAAGTCTGTCGCCAAGGTACCGTTAATACGTAAGTACCAACATAAATTTTCCACTTTAGTTATTCAGTTTGACTGAAAGGACAAAATTTTAGGCGATATCAAACTAAAAGCCAAATTACAATCATATTTAGCCCTTTTTTAAATGTTAACTAATATTTCCATAAACTTCAAAGATTGGGAAAATTTGAATGGATGATCCATTTATCAATCAAAGTCAAATCGTTATGAATCTTTCCGTATGCATTGCGACTTAGCAACCTCTTTTGGATTCGGATGAGAAATGCGCATATATTTTAATAGTGTAGATAACTTAATGGAGCCTAATGGCAGGATGACAAGCGCTCGGTGCCACTGGTTTAGAGTTCGAGTCCCGGCGTTGCCATTGATGTTTGTAGTAGTTCGAAATTCACTTTAAACCGTAGATCGCGGTCTCATTTGATTGTAGTGTATTGAGCAAAGGGCTGACAACCCATACCCCACCATGGAGCTGTTGCGCCACTGGTGGTGATGATGATGATGATGATGAGATAACTTAATAGCAAGAAAGATTATTATTAGGTTGTAAAAACACTCAAGAGAAATATTAATCAATTTTTTTTTTTTTTTTTTTTTTTGCATGTGTGTGTGTGTGTGTGTGTGTGCGCGCGCGCGTGTGTGTGTGGTGTGTAAAATTTCTTAATGCTAAGTTTAATAACTTGATGTGAATCGCCACATTTACGGCAATTAGTAGCAGGTTCAAGTTTAGTTGGAAGTGTACCTTAAAAATGATGTGCTAGAATCGGCAGGTTAATAAATTTTCAAGCGGAATCAATTATTTACTACCTTTTTTTCAAAATAAATAAATAGCAAATTAACCCTTGATACCAACCAACACCACCAATGTGCACAAGTTCGCGAATTTTAAGCTGCTGTTGTTACTAATCTTCCTGGCGCAGGAAAGCCTACTCCAGGTCCAATAGGCCCCGTCGCAGACGATGTCCATTGCTAAGGGTAATATGCAGCTTCAATTTTAGCAAAGAACCACGAGGGCTGAAGACTGGCTAAACCTCAAGAGAACGCTCTACGATCCTATTAGACCGGGACCTGCGGTTTAAAGTGGATTCCGAACCACTACAAATATCCCCACCTCCGGGACCGCCGGGACTCGAAACCTGTGGTACCGAGCGCCAGAACGCTAGACACGCGGCCATCAAGGCCTCATCCTTTTTATGTATTAAAATTTAGCACCATAAACTAATATGTACGAAAATTTCTTATTCCACTTGGTAGACATGGTTCATGGGCTTGGTTGACCAAGCCCATGAACTCGTACGGACTCATGGATGGACAGAAAAGGGGGGTAGCTTCTATTGTGATGGAGCATCCCTAAGTAGAAATCTGACTTGGCTGCGTGACACTCTACAATCCTATGAGACCGGGACCTACGGCTTAAAGTGGATTCTAAACCACTATAGACATCCATGGCACGGCCGGAATTCGAACCCCGAAACCTGTGGCACCCAGCACTACACCATTCAGGTCAATAGTCAGGTGAAAAAACTAGAAACCTAATTTTTCTCCTTGAAGCAACTCTCAAAAATCTCCACACCGTGGTTAATCAAACAAATAGTACATTTATAAGCCAAAATTTTAAATTAGTTATTTATCAAATATCATGAACTTGTCTTCTAATCCACTAAAACCTCTGCCAATACACTTCAATTCACGATTAACAAAAATAAATTACTCTTTATTTCACAACGGAATCGAACATTACTCAGACGGACACACAGGCGAGGCGTGTTTTTTTCACTCTTATCAGCATCCATGCCTCCCACCCAATTGAAAACGCAGCAAAAAGTCGGCGGGCACCACACAAAACTCAGGCAGCAGTAGCAGTGTCTCGGGAAGGAAAGGACAAAAAAAAAAAACCTCCCTCTTTCCAGGAAACTCACCGGAAATCGCTTCGCCATACCTGGCGAACAACAACAACACGGACTGGTGAACTGGCGGGAAATTTGAGCGCCAAAAAAAAGAAAGCAGGGCTTCTCTACTAAATAGAGCCCAGCAGGAGAGATGAAACAATGATCCGTGAAGAGAAAGCGCCGAGAACTTGAATGACAGGTACGGGCGAGAGGGGGGGGGCGCGATCGGTTCAAGGTCGATGGGTCACGAACACCCCTCCCCCTTTTCGAACTCCGTTAGAATAGGTTGAGGGAAAGGAATTCCAGGGATCCGCACAGTAGGTGGAGGGTAAAGACCTTGCGGTGGAGGTGTTTCCAATGGAGTAACTCATTATTAGGCAGATCCGTTTACATATAACAAATATAAATTGACAATTAGGCAGATCCGTTTATGTATAACAGTTATAAAGATTTTCAGCAAACTCAATATTTTAAGGGAACTTGTAAATTAGATATCAATAATTTTGATTGGTTTGGTTTGTCGCTCTACTGTCATTTTGTGCACACTGTAGACCGGGGACCTATGGTTTAAAGTAGATTCCGAACCACTCACGAACATCCATGCGCCACCGCCAATTTTCGAATCTGAAGCCTCAAAAGTCAGAAAACTAGGCAAATGGCGCCCTATTTTAGGTATTCAACTTGTTCTTTTGGATTTAATTTCACATGAGATAACCACAAACTTATATTAGTAATTTTTATATTATTGGTGGAATTAGCTCCTTTTGTGCATATCGTATTTGGTTTGGTTTGTTGCTCTACGGTCATCTTGTGCCTATTTTATTATAATTAGACAGAGATCTACAGTTTAACGTGGATTCCGAACCACTCACAAACATCCATGCCACCACCAGGACGAACAATTTTAAAGCTAGGAATCTAAATCCATAGAACACATAATAAAAAAAATAAAAATAAAAAAAAATTACAGTTATTTTGGTATTACTCTAATACAACAAAAAAAAAAAAAAAAAAAAAAAAAGTTAAATTTGTTACAAACAAAATTAAAGTTTTTTTTTCCTCCATAATGCAGCTGGCAAATACTTGACAGTTATCTTTATTCCATAAAGCAAGGGCTACAACGACGTTATTCATTGAGCACTACTCAAGGGGACACAAATTGAAGGTATGCTACGGACGCGAGTACCCCCGCAACGCTCTACGATCCTATTAGACCGGGGACCTACTGTTTAAAGTAGATTCCGAACCACTCACAAACATCCATGCCACAGCTAGTTTTCGAACCTGAAGCCTCAAAAGTCAGAACTAAGCAATTGGCTATCAGGCCGCCCTATTTTTGGTATTCAATTTGTTTTTCTGGATTTAATTTCATATGATATAAACACAAACTTATATTAGTAATTTTTACATTATTGGTGATATTAGCTCCTCTCGTGCATATATTTGGTTTGGTTTGTTACTCTAAGGTCATTTTGTGTACACTTTAGTCTAATTAGATCGGGACCTACGATTTAACGTTAATTCCGAATCTCTAACAAACATCCATGCCACCACCAGGATTAATAATTTTGAAGTTAGGACTCTAAATCCATACAACGCAAAATGAAAAATCAATTACAGGTATTTTCTCTAAATTAAAGAGAAAAAAATGGTGAAAAGTTAAAACTTTTTTTATCCTAATGCAGTTGGCCAATACTTAGACATGCTTATCTCTCCGCCATAACCAAGGGCTGCACCGACGTTACTCAATTAGCACTACACAGGAGGCACGTGTAGCTTGAAGGTATGCTACGGACACGAGTAACAGTATCCCCGCAGAGCTCTACGATCGTATCAGACCAGGACCTACGGTTTAAAGTGGATTCCGAACTACTACAAACTTCCATGGCTCCGGCGGGACTCAAACTCGAAACCTGTAGTACCGAGCGCAAAAGCACTAGCCACTGGGGCATCTTTTTTAATTTTCGTTAAAATATTATTGTTTTTGCCGTTACTAATAAATAAACGAAAGTTTTTTATACTTTGCTAGAAACTACGTAGATATTTTTTGATTGCATTAAATTGGGAATAGAATAGACATAAATTACTTTTTTTTTAAAAACTTTCGTTAAAATATTTGTTTCTGCGGTAGCCACCACATAATCGAAAACTTTTGTTATTTTTGTAGAAATTAAGTAGAATCCGTAGACTTTTTAATCACTTTGCTTTTCAGATCGCCATTACGGGCTCCCACCATTCAGCATAACCCTTTAGTTAGTCACTATGTTTACACCTTCAATAGTTTTGTGGCATCGACAACTGGTCCTTAATTTTTACCGAATTCAAACTTAAATTCTTTTATTTTTGTGTACCATTTATTTAATTTTAGAAATTTTATCTTGTAACCTAATTTTTGTTACTAACCTAAAACAGCCAACTTTAATTGTTAAATTTATCAATGAATTAATAAGATGAGCAGTTAAGAGGTTAATCCCCATTGGTACTCCGTAATCGGTACACCGGTTGCCACGTAGAATCCATAGTAATTGGCATCTGTTTTGCCAATTCATTTCGATGCATTATTAATGTGAAGAATTAATGAGAGTTTTTGCATACCGTATTTTTATAATACGGTATTTTTTTTCTCCCAACCGCGCATGCTCATAGGAAACATTATTACAGATACGCATGCGCAATTTCCTATGAGCATGCAGCTAGGGAGAAATAAATACCGTATTATAAAAATACGGTATGCATAAACTCTCTAATATCTTAAGATGAAAAAATATATATATTTCACACTAATTCATTTATTTGGAAACATTAAAAGTACACAATTTGAAATGTAGGTATATAGCCAGAATACATAACTCCATAGACCATAATGACTCGTACAATAAAGAAGATGCGTTTATGCAAAACACCAACAAGGCTTTGTCATCTAACCAAACATTATTAGTGGCACAAATAAATACGCACAGCATACCGCCTCCAATCCATCAGTGAGGCTCTTGCGCGTGGGCCCGCAGACAAGTGTGAGAAGTCAATACCGTCAAGCCAAGTTGAAATGTTAACCGGGCCAACCACGTGTCACGAGACCCTTCGAAACCAGCGCTCTCTGGAACCCTAATCACGTTTTGTGGGTCACCACTTCCCAGGAGGAGAGGGGTGAGGACTGCCACGGCAGATGGCGGCCGCTCCCTTTCAACTCTTCTCTCTGGCGGGATTCGAATCGAAGCAGCCTTTCCACAAGATCCGATGACGTTTCACTTCGCCCAAATAGGATTGCTCACATTTTTGCCTTCACAGCGTTAACATTCGTGCAACAGTACGTTAGAATAATCATTTCAAAAAGAGGATAGAATAAGCATAAATTGAAAATTACATTAACTAATATTTAAAATCAAAATGAAAAGCGACTTTTTAGTAGCCTTAAATAGTCAACTTGTTAGTATAATATTATTAGTCAAATAAATTCGTTATATTCTGACAATTTACATACATTTGGTTTGTCGCTCTGTGGTCATCTTGTGCACACTTTCGGCTAAACAGACCAGGACTTTCAGTTGAACGTGGATTCCGAACCACTCACAAACATCCATGCCACCGCTAATATTCGAATCCGAAGCCTGTGGTCAATTTACATACGGTTCAAATAGGAATAAAGACGGTTTGATTAGGTTTATCGCTCTACAGTAATTTCGTGCACACTTTAGGCTAATTAGACCGGGATCTACAGTTTAACGTGGATTCGAACTACCAACAAACTACCATGCTACCACCGGGATTCGATTAGTTCCTATGATATTAGTAGTCGTCAAATAAATTCGTTATATTCTGCAAATTTACATACGATTTAAATAGGAATAACGAATATTTGTTTTATCTCTCTATGGTCATTTTGTACACACGTTAGGCTAATTAGACCGGGATCTACAGTTTAAAGTGGATTCCGAACACCAAACAAGCATCCATGCTACCACCAGAATTCGAACTGAAGCCTGTTGTACCATTGGCCATCAGGCCGCAGGAATAATGAAAAGAAACATTTAGAAAAATATAAAACCTATAAACACGTTTTAAAAGAAGCAATAAGTTAATAATGAAAAGTGTGACTCTTTATGAAACACTAATTTTCGATTATTATCATATTCATAAATATTAATCGCGAAATTTTCATACTTCGGGTCAGTTTGTGAAAATTACATTTTGAGTTCTAAATATTTTCCCATTTTAAAGGATAATAAATTGCGGTATAAAATAAAATTACATCATTTATAGTCTACAATAAAATGAAAGATTTCTAAGCCATTTATTCAATTGTAATTTGTACAATCGACAAGTTTTTTTTCTAGTGAAGTGTCAAATATGAAAAAAAAAAAAATCCACATGGGTTTTACGCAGTCTATTAAAGTTAATTAGAATGTGCTCCTATATTCAAAGCTAGATTTTTTGGTTTGTCGCTCTACAGTCATCTTGTGCACGAATTAGACCGAGACCTACAGTTTGAAGTGGATTCCGAACCACTCACAAACATCCATGCCACCGCCAGGATTCAAATCTGAAGCCTGTAGCCAACGGCAGAGAAATAGTTACTTTTTCCATAAGCAAGAGAATAATAATTTACATTTTTGAAAAGAATTATATAACTTTCAACAATTATCATTAAATTAAGGAACTTTACCAAAAAAAAAATTTAGATCATTATTTCTTGATGCAAACTTGTTCTTCCTTAAATTTTGAAGTCAAATTTAAAATTTATAACCCAGACACTAATTTCTTAAGCACTCAGTTCTTTTGAAATCTGCTTCTTAAGACATGGTACATTTCAGCGAAGTGGCAATGAGAGGTTTCGCAACTGTAAACAAGTAATCATTTTCGACACAGGAGGTTCTCGTCATTTTAATACTGAGGATGTGGCTTTTCACTTTTAACCTTATCAGTACCCTTCAAAATTTGTTGTTTTTCTTTATTGAATGTTTAACAGCTATTCAATTCGATCAACAACTTCTTTATATAAAACCAAAAGATATATAACAGTCAGAAAAATAAATGTTGAGTTTTTAGAATGCAATACTTCTTTTCATATTCTTTTACTCCAGCATAGTTAAATTTACATATATAAAATGCAATAAATAAAAATAAAAAATAAAAAACTTTCTTTGTCAAAGAATTTTGTTAAATATACATTGCAGTTGGAATTTGATTATAAGCATATAAAGAATTAATAAAACAAATCAAATTATTCTAAATTTGTTAACCCGACACATTTGAATTTAGGTTTTTTTATTTTAAGTAAATTTTAATTTTTTTTTAATTTATTTTTTTCACTAATATTTGCATAATTTACATCAGCTTTTCTTTTAATTATGTTAACTTTTTATATTTGTGGTATGAATAACGTTTTTTAACGGTTTCGTTAGTCGCTCTACGGTCATTCTGTGCACACTTTTGGGCTAATTAGACCGGCACCTACAATTTAATGTGGATTCCAAATCACTAACAAACATCCATACCACAGCCAAGATTCGAGTCTGTGGTATCAAAGCCCAGAGTGCTAGCCAATTGAAGATCGGGACGCACAAAATTTAAGAAGTAAACAAATGATATTTCATTTTTTAGACGGGGGTTTGGTATGTAGCTCAACGGTCATTTTGTGCACACAAGGACTTCGGAATCCACTTTAAACCGTACGTCCCAGTCTCATATGACCTTAGAGCCTCACAAAGCGCAATCCGATTTCTCATCCACATCATTCCCAAACTGTAAAGGGGCAACTCAGCTCTAGGCATAGTAATATGGTGTGGTGTAGTAGCAGCACACAAGGGCTAAACAGACCGAGACCGACAGTTTAAAGTGAATTCCGAACCAGTAACAATCATCAAATCCACTGCTATGATTAGAACCACTAACAGAGCCCTGACCAACTGGCCATCAGACAGCAACACTTTCCTAAGAAAATCTCTCAATAACACAGCATTTAAAATGAATATAAGTAATAATTTAGTATAACAGACATAACATTAAAACTGCTACAAATATATTAGGGGCCTAATGGCCAAGTGGTTAACGCTCCTTGGTAATACAAGCTCCAGGTTCGAAATCCATTTTAAACTGTAGGTCCCCGTCTATTTAACCCCTCTTGTGCACAAGATGACAGTAGAGCGACAAACTAAATCAACCCAAACTACAAATATATTTGTAAAATTAATTTATTTTCCGTATGGATTTTTTTTTAAAGAATTTACAATTCCTGACAAAGAAATGAGAATTAGTTCCGACTGCCAATTTGTATAGATAAATAAACATTAAAATCAATCTTTATTCAAAAAGATTTATTAAATTTACTGCACGTGTCACAAAAGCTGCCACAAAATACTAGCGATTTTTCCTGTGTCAAAGGGCGTAAATTCAATAGAAAAACAGGGACTGATATGCAAGGTAATGGAATTAACTGCCATGCAGAATCAATGTTTTATAAATATTATTTGAATGCGACACCAGTTGTAGTACGATATAACAGCTATTAATTCCGCGAGCAGCGAAAACACACCATCAACAAGTCGCGAGACACCAGTGCGATTCGCGAAGAGCAAGGTTGGGGTGAAAAAGAGGCGGACACTCCAGACGGTCGCGTGTCCTGCTAAACGCTTCGCGCACGCACCTCCTCGCATTCATTGGGTTAGCGTCTCGGTCTCGATTCGAGGCAGTCTCGGTCGGCTTCTATTTTCTCAGATGACACTACTACGTGTCACTAAGCAAGCGACTTCCTCATTTAAGAAAAATATAATTCCATATTAGTATGATGCCTAATAATAATGATGATGATGAGCAATGAAATATAAATATTTGTATATTAATGTTTTGAAGGATTTTAAAATATATATTCTAATGCAACTTTCAAATACCTAAGACAATTGCCTTTTATGCCATAAGCAAAGGCTGCTTTATTGGCGCCTGACGTTACTCAATTGCCTTTTAGCACTACCTAGGGGGTACGTGTAGCTTGGAGATAAATGAAGGACGTGGAGTAACAATACGCCCGCAACACTCTACGATCCTGTTCGACCGGGGACTACGGTTTAAACTTCCGAATCACTACAGTCGTGGCACCACCTCGAACCCGAAACCTGTGAGCGCCAGAGCACTAGCCACTCGGCCATCAGGAGCCGGATTTTAAAATATTAATTTAGTAAAACATCGTTCTGGTAATGTGATTTGATTCCGAGTAGGATTTTTAAATTTTTAAACAATAATAAATTCATCGCTAGTGCTCATCCATTGTGAGTGACTAGCGCACGGTACCAGAGGTTTCAGGTTCGAGTCCCGGCGGTGTCATAGATGTTTGTAGTGATTCGGAATACACTTTAAACCGTATGTCCCGGTCCAATATGGCTGCACAGCGTTGGGCTGACAACCCTACCCCGTAAAAAGAAAGCATCTCTCGTCTCAAAGTCTGCCAATAGGCTGGCAGCCATGGACCACTATGGTGGGGTATTGCGCCACTAATGATGGTGATGATGAATGAATCCATTAGAAATTTAGTTACTAATAAATGCTAACGGACCAATCCTGTTTTAGATAAAAATTTCTAAACTTTTAAATTTTTTAATTTCTTTGTAAATTCACACCTCAAAGGCGTAAATGATTATACACCGTTTTAAAGAAATTATTTGAGCAATTCAAAAAAAACAATAAAATACTTCTGAAATGCTGCAGAAAAAAAAAAAAAAAAAAAAAAACTACAATTAAACTTAAATTAATTATATTATAATTTAAAAAAAAACAAGATTTGACGTTGAATTTTAATATTCAACAAGATTAAGCACAAATTATATATTTAAGTTTCTGCACTATAATACTACAAAAATAAAAGCATTTTAATTTTTCTTTTGACAATACTTGCAAAGATAAATCTTAACTTATAAAAGTAAAAACCATCAATTAACAGAAGAATGCTTCATTAAATAAGTTAGGGCATTCATTCGTTCAAAAGCAAAAATGTAGCGATTGTGGCAAAGATTCCTCCTCAAAATTAAAGAAGCGAATTATGGCAATCGAAATTAAAAATAATAAAAACAAAAATATAATTTGAAAAATTTAAATGTATTGATTGATTATACTCCTATTCGATTATTTTATTACAGTTTCATTCATTATATGAATTGATCTATTGCATAAGCAGCGATTGTGGCAACGATTCATCCTCAAAATTAAAGAAACGAAATATGGCAATCGAATTTAAAAATAATAAAAATAAATATACAATTGGAAAAATTTTTAATGAATTGGTCTATTGCATACGTAGCGATTGTGGCAACGATTCATCCTCAAAATTAAAGAAACGAAATATGGCAATCGAATTTAAAAATAATAAAAAATAAACATACAATTACAAAAAAATTTAAATGAATTGGTCTATTGCATACGTAGCGATTGTGGCAACGATTCATCCTCAAAATTAAAGAAAAGAAATATGGCAATCGAATTTAAAAATAATAAAAAAATAAACATACAATTAAAAATAATAAAAAAAATTTAAATGAATTGGTCTATTGCATACGTAGCGATTGTGGCAACGATTCATCCTCAAAATTAAAGAAACGAATTATGGCAATCGAATTTAAAAATAATAAAAATAAATATACAATTGGAAAAAATTTAAATGAATTGGTCTATTGCATATGTAGCGATTGTGGCAACGATTCATTCTCACAATTAAAGAAGCGAAATATGGCAAACGAAATTAAAAATAATAAAAACAAAAAAATTTTAATGTAGTGATTGATTATACACCTACTCCATTATTTTAATTACAGTTTCATTCCTTGTGTGGATTGAACTATTGCATAGTTTTTCTCCGTCGCTGTAAAATATACAGATTGCAAATGCAACAACACACAGATTGCCATCGCACATTACACATTTAGCAGCAAAAAACATTTCCTTTATAAAAGAAACTAACGTTACCACCGACACCTGCTAAACTTCCCGGTGAAGGCAAATTTTGCACCTGCATTTCAATGAGTAACGGCCTTGCGCAACACAAATTGAAACTCGGATTCAACAGGACTTGGAGGTTATAGATGTACAGACAACAAAACTCTCAGTTAGCGAGTCATCGGCATAATAAGAGATAAAAATAAATCACAGAAAATGAAAAATGATCACAGTTCGGAGAGACAGGCAGGCCTGGATTTAGATGAAAAGAGGCCCTAGGTTATTCCACTTATGAGGCCCTTTCACCTCCCATTTTTAAGTTTGTAAATTACATGAGACATAAAAAAATACATCATTACTGTGATATATATCAATATGTTCAATGAAACATGTTGTGATGGGTACCTAATCTTTATAAAAAATGTGGCACGGATAATAAATAAATAAAAAAAGTAGAGAACTTTTATTTTTTATTCTCAGCACCCTATATAGTACTTGTAACAATAACTAATCAAACACGACACGCAACATTTACAAAGAAGCAAAATTCAAATAATAAAAATATTTGACTGCGGAAATAAAATATGCAATAAAAATTATCATATTGTGTATCAAATTAAATTAAATACATTCAGTACATTGAAGATTAAAGCAAATTCAATTCAGATTAAATTTATTTCATAATAATTCACATTTAAGGTTTAAGTATGAACTAAACCAAAAATGGAAGTTTTAAACTAAACCAAAAATGGAACTTTATTCAAACAAAAACCAGATCGCAAAAAAAAAAAAAAAAAATATCAAATTATATATCATTAAATTTTATGTTAACAGTTATTTTATTTAAAAATGATTTACTACAAGTATATGATCCAAATGATTCAATCCACAATTTGAATGTAGACCCCTCTTGATCTTGAGGAGGCTTCAGCCTAGTTAGTCTATAGGAAAATCCTTCCCTGGTGTACAGAGAACAAAACTCTCAGTTCGAGAGTCATCGGCAAAGTAAGAGATAAAAATAAACCACAGAAAATGAAAAATTATCACAGTTCGCGAGACAGACAGGGTCCAAACTTAAATAAATAAAAAATAAAATGATCAATTTCGATTTTGTAAAAGACAATTGAGGAGTGAAAAAGTCAAAAGTCGCAATGGATGATGAATAAGCAGGTTTCCACCTTCGCCAGCACAGAGTTATGTCGTCAGGTGTGTTTCATGTCGAAAGACAAAACCAGTAAGAAGAAAAAATAAAAGAAACTAATAAGAAGAAAAAAAAGGAAAGGCAATAGAAAACTCCATCAAGGTCAAATCTCACAGACGACATTACTCGAATTAGAGAGATGGAAACATATTATTTCGCACTAACATATTCTTTGACTGGATTTGCAGTTTGCATAAACTTAAATCTTTTTTTTTTTTTTTTCCCCTTGCGTTGTTAGAAACCTTACTAAATAGAGTCTAAAAGAGTTTATTTTTTTTTTTTGTTTTTTTGCTGATAGAAATGTTTTTATATAAATGATATATATCCCGTGGGTGATCTACTCATGGATGGATTGGTTTGTCGTTCTACGGTCATCTTGTGCACAAGAAGGCTAAACAGATCGGGACCTACAGTTTAACGTGGGTTCCAAACCACTCACAAACATCCATGCCAATGCCAGTATTCGAACCTGGAGCCTGTGGTACCAAATGCCAGAGCGCTAGCCAATTGGCCATCAAGCAGCACTCATGGTTTCTTTAAAATTGATTTTGGATTTTATTTTTATATTCAATTTATGGTAGAGTCCGAGTTTTTTACGAAATTGTTCATTTGAAGGAAAAAAAAAAGTATTTACAAGTTCACTAGTAAAAAAAAAAAAAAATAATTAAAAATGTATTTCTGTTTCTTTTAATTATTTCTGCTCTTTGAAATGCCTTGCAACTACGAGCCTATTATTGTAAAATTTTATTTTAATACGCATCCCTTTAAAAAAATTCACCAATTTTTAAGATATTTTACATATTTATATCATATGTTTGAATCTCAAGATTTAAAAATATCAAAATTTAAAAAAAAAAAAAAAAAAGTCATAACAGCTTCAAGTATCATTTTTATAACCCAATTTTTTAAACCTTAAATTTAAACAGGAAATTAAATAATTTTAAGGACAAGCCCCATTACAGACAGTTATATGCCCAAAATTTTATCTGTTTAAAAATAAAAAAGCGGGAAGAAAAGTAAAACTTAACACCCTTATTCATCTAAAACCCTACTTTTCTAAAATTTCAAATTAAACGAGACTAGTTTTAATACAAAGTTAACAGACCCACAGACAAATTGAAGTCGGGAGTTGAATTCAGAATATTGCATAAAGCGTGTATATAATGTTTGCATTACTCACAAACATATATATTTGCTAGTAGCGGTCAATAAAGAGCAGAAAAATGTTACTTACATAGTCATGAAAAGCTTTTGCTTCACTAGAGTGTTCACACGTGTCTCTCCTTTCAGGAGCAGCACAATACAAGTCCCAAAACACACTGAAAACAACAAGATAAATATTATTCTACATGCATATCAATACAAATATATATTCTAAACATTCAAAACAAATGAAAATGAAAATTTAAGTTCGAATATGCTCATGAAGTACTCAGCACTTTTTTAAAATTTTATTCAATTTTTTTTATATTCCTTTTAAAAATTTTAATGAATTGCTACCAATGTGGAGAATTAATAGCTAACTCTATAATCACTATTAAAAAAAAAAAAAAAATATATATATCTTGGAGAATCCACGTATTACATCAGGAGAACACATGGAAAATACATATTAGATCCAACTACACCGAAATCATTGGTTTCGTTTGTCGCTCTACGGTCATTTTGTGCACACTTTAGGTCAATTAGACTGGGACCTACAGTTTAAAGTGGATTCCGAACCACTATTACCACTATACCATACCACCGTGCCTAGAGCTGAATTGTTCTTTTATAGTTTGAGAATGATGTGGGTGAGGAGGAGTCTGACTGGGCTCTGTGACGCTCTATGATCATATCAGACCGGGATCTACGGCTTAAAGTGGATTCCGAACCACTCACAAACATCCATGGTACCGTCGGGATTCGAACCCGAAACCTAACCAAAGCTCTAGCCGATTGGGCATCAGGTTGCTAACTACATCGAAAAGTGATTGCGAAAACATACAATAAACAGTCATTTAAAAGATCCTAGTTTATAAATATAAAATTTTTGAGTACAAAGTCTAAAACTGCGATCCACTTTCAAGTTTTTAGGAAATGCATAAGTTTTAATGAGAACATTATGAATTAGTTTTTATTTTATTGATCTCTAATAGTCCAGGATATGATCATCAATAGAAACAACAAATAATTTAATATCAGATTAACTTTAACCAAGAATCACTAACTCTAATCAGAATTTTGAGTTTACAGTCATTAGCAGCTGTGGGATTCAGCTAAGTTATAGTCATACATTTTATTGCCACTCCTTGTTATTCTTCAATAGCGTAACAGCCCCACTGTGGTCAAAAGCCGTCTGCCTATTGGCAGATTCTAAAACATGTTTTCTTTTTACGGGGTAGGGTTGTCAGCCCTACGCCCAAGTTCTACACTCATATTAGGATGGGACCTACGGTGTAAAGTGGATTTCGAACCACTACAAAAAAATCTCCTAAGAACAACAAAGATTGAGAATTCGCTCAAAATGATGTCCTAATTAAAACATGTTGTTCTACAAAATTCTATACAAATTCCCCATAAATGAAGATAAAATCAGCCATTAATGATCAAGTCGCTAGTACAGCAAAATCCTGCGTCTGTCCATCGCAACGTCGTCCTTTTCCTCTTTCTCCCTGAAGCTTTGCCAAAACGAGCTTTTCTACGGGGTTTAAATCATTCATTCTAAATACATGAGCAGCCCAGTTTAATCTAGTGATCTTAATGAAATTTAAAATATCTGGGTCTTTATAGCATTCATATATTTCTGCGTTGTACCGTCTTCTCCAACAATCACTTGTCTTAACAATCTCCAAGAATAGCCCTTAAAATCTTCCGCTATTATCATACTAATAAGAATTGCTCGTGAAATTTTCAAATACGTGGATCAGTTTGTGAATAATTACATTTTGTCTCTGAACTCTAAATATTTCACATTTTAAATAATAATAAATTGCGGTAAAAAATAAAATTATGCCATTAAAAAAAAGTTAAATATATTACTATTAAATAAAGTTAAAAAAAAAAAAAAATGTCTGCTCTACAAAATATCTATACACATTCGCCATAAGTGAAGATAAGATCAAGCAATTAATGACCACGTAATAAATAAATTTAAAATTATGAATCTATTCACATTTAGTGAAGCGAGAGAAAGGTGAGAATGACTAAAAATAGGATCCTAACTGAACAAACTCAACATTGACTTTTATATTATATTACGGCTTCTATGTAAGTGAGCAGCAGAATAGACGGGGAGGGGCATTAAAATAACGGTGAAAGCTTAGTGCGAGTCGAAAAGGGTGTGGGGGACAGCGGAAAGAGGGTCAGAGGGGCCGAATAAACAAGAAACAATGGAACGGGAAATGGCCGTCGGTTCCGCCGCACGAGGTCGCAAACATCTCGGCAGCTGTGAAACGGAGGCACCGGTCACAGGGTTGCATTACGGCGCGCACCGCCAACAGCGCCAAATGAACACAAATAGCCATAGACGAGTTACGCGGGGTATTTGAAAAGTTCGGGAAACAACGTGTTTAGGAACACAGGTTGGTATAGACCAGGGAGTGGCCAACCCGCTGCCCGCCTTGATTACTTTTGCGGCCCGTGAGATTTATGACACTTTTACCAAATATATTCATTTTATATAGGCCAAAGTAGTGAAAACCAGTGTTTTAAAAAATACATTATGTGTGCATCCATATATTCAAAAATGAACTGTCGAAATTAGGAGGAAAAAATGAACTTTGATTTTAAAATACTATTCTTGCAATATATAACAGATATTTCCAGTTTTATTTATGAGTTAACAGTTATGAGTTCGCAGAATAATTAAATAATATTCTGCAAACTCAAGATGCGCGCAAATCCTGGAACATCTAATAAAACAGGTTCAATGTTTCACTTTAAGTGACCTCAGTGACTATTCGCACAGTTGACTGTTGATAACAGAGCAAACCAGACTCTTTGTGACCAGAAGTTGTTGATTGTTGTGCTTTTGGTTCAACTTACACTTTCGAATCGTTTTTTTTTTTTTTTTTTTAATCAATTTGACCAAACATAAAACACGCTCAAACATAACGGACGCTAAGCTGCAACACCCATTTACGATGTGCAAATATCCAAATTGAGATCGATTTGCAAAAGCTAAGTGCGAAAATTAATTCTAAAATTCACTTTTAAAAAATGTTGTTGTGAATATATAAAACTGAATTTTCGAGATCAAACATACAAAACAGATTTTTAAAATGGGCCCGAATGGCAGTGTCTAGCGCTCTGCCGCTCCGTGCCACAGGTTTCGGGTGACATGGATGTTTGTAGTGGTTCGGAATCCACTTTAAAAGGTAGGTCCCGGTCTAATAGAATCGTAGAGTGTTGTCTTGAGGTTTAGTCAGTCTTCAGCCCTCGTGTTTCCCCGCTTAAAGTGAAGCTGCATATTACCCTTAGCCACGGACCATTTAAACCAATAGACGGGGTCTATTGGACCTGGTGTAGGCTTTCCTGCACCAGGAGGATTAGTAACAACAGATTTTTAAAAGGTAAAATGAGAAACTTATGTGGTTCGGTTTGTCGCTCTCCGGTAATTTTTTTGGCACACTTCAGGCTAATCAGACCGGGACCTACAGTTTAACGTGCATTCCGAACTGCTCACAAACATCCATGATACCGCCAGGATTCGAACCTGAGGCCCGTGGTACTAAAGGCCAGAGAGCTAGCCAATAGGCCATTAGGTCGCATGAGAAACTTTTGAGCTGCGGATGGTGAAAAACTATACTCCCAAGAAACTCACTACTCCTCACTATGAGACGAAACATTACTCGTCTCATAGGCTTGATAAAAGTTTTCCCAATATCTTTTTTATATCATTAAAATTAACTTTTGCGTTCTTAGAAATTTTTATTATTTTATCTGCTTGATTATTTAAAAATGCCCAATAAATATTATTTTTCACAATAATTTTATACGCATATATTTTTGGTAATTTTTAAATATATATGCACTTTATTCGTTTTTATTATAATGTCAAAAATAGACTATGCTATATTTACCAATGCTATATATATGCTATATTCGTGTACCAAGTTTAGAAGCACTATCAAAAGATATCAATTAAATTAAATGGAGCTAATTTTTTTTCTGCTTGTGTTCTAATTTAAAAAAAAAAAAAAATTATATCTCACTTCAATAAATGGAACTGACAATCTTAAATACCCAGGCAAAAAAAATATAAAACGAAGATTTTAACTATTATAAACAAATATATCACCCTCGCCCCCTTCCCCCTCCTCAAATTTCCAGCAAAATTGCAAAAATAAAATTTTAAGGAAAGCTTCATATAGTCCACTTAAATGTTGTGTTTTACTGTTGCCAACAGAAATCAGATGAAAATATTTTACTTTTGCATCCATATTTTTTTAGAATCTTTTTATGTATTTTTAGGGGAATTTCAGTAAAACTTTAACAAAACGATAAAACTTCTGCAGAAAAAACATATTGCAACAATCTTATTTCCTTTGTACATAACACAAATGAAGAATATGAACCAATTTAGATATTTTATAAAATTTGGCAATGTTTTACAAACAAAAGTAACTGTAAATAAAGAAGGTTTTTTTTTTTCCCACCTTATATCAAAACTTTTATTTCATCATCAGTAATATTTTAAATAAGAATTAATCAAGAAGCATTATATCTTTAAGATAACAGATATATATTTAAGATATATAAAGATATATTATTAAGATAACAGATTATTATTAAGATAACAGATAACTTCGCTTAAGTATGAGTCTTTTTTTGGGGGGGGAATCACATAGATAAATCTTCAATTCTTCATACCGCATTTGTTCAACAAATTTTTATCACATTTGCAAAACAGGTTTTATTACATTTATTGCAATCTCCGGAAGTCCAGGTGATTTTTCAATCAAGTTACTCTCATTAATTGTGAACCCGCTGATATTTATAATGATTGCCAACACTATGAGTTTCAACTTCCTCACTAGCTCGTTTTTTTTTACCTGCAGCATAACCCTTTCCTATTAATCTCGGTGCATGAACAATAAAATTTTTGCATGAACTAAAATTCTCATCATCATAATTATTATTTTATTGATGAAATCTATTTGAAAAGAAACAACTTTTGCATAACATGCAAAAACTTGAAACCAAATCAAATATTTAATAATGAATAATGAAGTTGCCAGTTTTATAAAGAAATTAGCTACAAAATTGTTGATGTGCGTTATGGCATTATAAAAATATTATTTAAAACTATAAAAATGAAAAGATCAATAAAATTACACTTTTTTTGAAGTTTGGTTTCGAAATCCAAATTGGCAATTGATTAAACTAGAATAACTTTTTTTGATAGATAACAATAAAAATGAAAACAGTTTTGGAAGCAGTAATGTTTAAACAACAAGCTTAACAATTTTTCTGGTAGCTTAAAATGGACTTTTTAACGGTTACTAATGAATTGATAATTATTGATTTGATATTTAAGGTTCAAAGAGGCATATTTATTGATTTTATATCTAATGATTGAAAGCTTGAACGATAAAAGAATTTAATGTAATGAATTATCCAAAGTGATTATGGATACCAAGGAAATTTTCTGAATAACAACTATAATTTTCTGAAAATGCTCATCAAACAAAATAGAATCGTGCCACCTCAGGTAAAGTGCAATTTGAAAATTTGTCAAGATTTCAAAGGTTATGATACATTTAATATAAAAAAAAACATTATTACATTTAGCATAAAAGTCTATCAATTATATAAATATGAAAGTGTTTATAAATGTGCTTTATTATATATATATATATATATATATATATACCAATATCCAATCCACCAATATATATACCAATAATATATCTATATTGGAATGATTCAAACTAATGGCATATTATGTGATATTGCCATATGTATGTTCTAAGATTGTAACCGACCTGGCGAAGGCTTCTGGTACGCTTGGCATATAATGATGTACTTTTACAAAAAAAGTGTCATATGATCCACCTTAATACATTGCATATATATGAATTCAGGAATCAGGGTTGTCAACATTTTTGTAAACTGTGTTTACTGTGAAAGTGAACGCCCCTAAAGTCACTGATAGGGCTGAAGTATGATATCTGAGAGTGAGGTTTAATCTGGAAAGCAGGTAGCAAAATTACAATATTTTGCAAAGTTGCTTGAGAAAAAGGAACTATTTCTCTTCAGTCTTTGGTTATTGTCACAGTTCTTGAGGTAAGAAGTTCTATTCTGGTCCCCACAACTGAGAAGCTTACTGTAATATTTCGCAAGACAAGATCTTAACGTAAGACATATTTATGGAAAGTGCTTCAGTAGCATGAAATGCTGATCAAAAATTAACTTTTATAACCTATTAAAATTTCCAGCTTCAGAAAAAGCATGGTAGAAAAATGGTACAATGTCTTACATTTGCCGGCATGCGAGCTATTATAACTTGCTACAAACAAAATGGACCATAATATCTGAACTGAGAAATGCTGGTATTAATGCTTCGATAGATAGCAAAGCGAGTCAGACGGAATGTGAACACAACCCAACAATGTTTGTCCAAGCAGTTACGACAATAATAACAAAAGTATAAAGGAGTGTACAAAGACTAACTTCTCAACCGAAGAACCGTTTCATTAGAAAATTGGCTTGTAGTGACCTTTTAACTATTACAAGCGAAATTAGACGACACAATTCAAGTTCAGGACGTTCAAGATGGCTGCACAAACCATCAAAATCTATTTGCATGAAATTGAAAGAAATGAAGCTAGATGGCCATCCATTGCTATTCTATCGACTACATCAGGTTGGCCAACTCAACATTTTTCCGGCCCGTCAGATTTATCACACTTTTATAAAATATATTTATTTTATAATGGCCAAAGTAGTGAAAACCAATGCATTAAAAAATACATTATGTGTGCCTCCATATATTCAAAAAGTAACTGTCGAAATTATGAGAAAAAAATTAACTTTGATTTTAAATTAATATTCTTGTGAATATATACCAGATATTGCCTGTTTTATTTATGAGTTCGCAGAATAATTAAATTATATTCTGCGAACTCGACTGCGCATCGATTTGTAAAAAAAAGCTAAATAAAAGAGTGGAGAAACAAATATCGCACTAGTAAAATAAATATTTTTAATGACTTCACTTTTTTTATTTCATTTATATTTATATTTTGTATTTCATTTTAGTGTTATATATTTCTTTACAATGTGCATTTAGTATCATTATTATTATATTATCTATGTTTACATGCAAGAATAATAGTAAACACAATAATAACTCATTCTTTTTAATTTTTCACTCCAAAAAAAAAAAAAAAAAAATTTAGACCTAAATCTAATACGTGGATATATCATTGTATATTGCGGCCCGTGGAGCACTGATACATTTCCAAAGTGACCCGCAAGATCATTTGGGTTGGTCATCCCTGGACTACATGATATCGTATTTAAAGGTGCAGAGAAAGACGGCAGTGGAATTAAGAATAATAAAGTATCCCCTCTAGTGATGAATTTCGCTTTTGTCCTGGACACAGTTTCTGTCCAATCTTCGACTATTACTAAGTATTTTCACGTGCCCATAAATAAAAAATAAATAAAACCTATACGAGTGAACGTAACATCGGCTAGTCTGTATTTCGGGTGCACAAACTATTGGATGTTATATTTATTTCATCAATGACCGCTATTTCTAAGAGATATATATCCCTGTAGTCATTTTCCACAAGACAAATCCAGGCTGCAGGTTGTTCATGTACTCTAAAACAGCTGGTTAATAACTTGCTGGCTGCTAATTGGTTAGAATATGTCACCATGATTGTCAGCATTTCCTCACTTGACGCCCACAGAACATGTCCTGAACGTCACTGGTCGTTCATTAGTGATGAATTCCACTTTTGTCTTGGACAAAATGATAACCAAAAATTGGTCTGGAAAATAAGTAGCCATAAAAAATAAATAAAACCTATACGAGTGAACGTCACATCGGCTAGTCTGTGTTACGGGTGCACTAGCTGTTGGATGTTATATTCATTTCATCATTGACCCGCCATTTCTAAGAGATATCTCTGCAGGCATTTTCAACAAGACAAAGAAAAGGCCACAGGTTGCTCATGTACTCTAAACAGCTGGTTAATAACTGGCTGGCTAGAATTTGTCACAGTGATTGCCATCATTTCCTGACTTTGCTTCCATGGAACATGTCCTGAATGTCAATGGTCGATCACTGCAAAGGGAAACACCTGCAAGGGATCTTGATGGTTTAAGTGAATTCAATGTGGCGGAATATTTTCCAAGAAATCCTTAATAATCTCATTGATAGCATGTCAAGATGTGTGTAAAGGCTTGTGAAAAGACTTTCATTTCATCACGATGTGGTCTTACTAGATATTGAATAAATGGAGTCGATTTGGATGCTTTGTCTTCATTTTTGATCATTTGCGTATTATTTAATATGGTGGTCCTGTGAATCTCTTTTTGTTCCATGATTTTTCCTCGTGCTGTTACATTTTCAATATCGAGAAGTGTCAACAATTCCCTGAATGAACCCATTTCATGCAAATAAATATATATAACGAAATTAAAAACAGCTACCAGTAACATGGTTAACTGATTAAGGAGTTTAAAATTATTATTTTTTTTTTTTTTATCAAAAAAAAAAAGAAAATCAACAAAAAAGATTTTTTTATTATAAAATTATTTCAGGCATTATTTAAATAAAAATATTTTGCAAAGTGCATATTGAATTTACATTCAACATAATTTACTATATATGGTTTTTAAAGTTTCATTATCTTCAAATAGAGCATGTAAATTTTGTGAAATGTATTAAGTGTTTTTTAAACCTTTAAATACGTATTGAAAAATCTAACAGCCAGTTAACGCCATAATTTTTTATTAATAATTATAACTATTCTTTTATCAAAAATTATTTTAGGATATAATTATTTTTATTCTTTTCTGCTTTCTTTATTCAAAATCATAAAAAAAAATGGTACTTGCGTATTAACGATACCTTGGCGACAGACTTGGCGGTGCCGCTAATTAACAGCTACATATTTGGCGTTTTAAATGGCGCCAATCTAACAGCTGCAGATTTGCTGAGTTTTGACGCCATTTTGTAGTGCTACGAAAATGCGTATTTGGATTTGCCAGAAACAGAACAAGATGCAATTTTATTTTTTCAGGAGCGAAATATTTTACCAAAACAACGAAAATGTCCCAATTCCCATGACATGAAACTTTTATTTTGGTAAACGTAAGTTTTGAAATGCAATTTCAGTCGGTGTGCTTATCGTGTGGGACTTTAGAAAAAGACAACTGATTTGAGGGAAGCAGAATTCCATTTTGTCCAGCTTTGAGATTTATATACTACTGGTGCGAGGAGTTGACGTCGATTAAATTTTGTGAAAAAGCAACATGATTTATCGGATAAAACTGTTATAAATTGGAACAATTATATGTGTGAATTATTTTGAAAGCGTTTTGATTTTAAATGAAGTGTTTTATATATTTTATTAATTGGAACAAAAATTTTTAGTGTTGATGGCGCCAGTTAAAAACCGCCAAATCTGTAGCTGCGGTTGGCGCGTGTGCTCTTTATTGGCGCAACTGTCGCCAAGGTATCGTTAATACGCAAGTACCAAAAAATAGTATTTTCTTTTACATAATAATATAAATAAAGGAATGGTAAGAGGATTCAAGTTTAAAGCTGGAGCCCGAGGCCGACCTTGAACATTTTTCCGGCCCGTGAGATGTATCACACTTTTACAAAATATATTTATTTTATAATAGCCAGAGAAACAATGAAAAACAATGTATTAAAAAAAATACATTAACTGTGCATTCATATATTCAAAAATTAACCGTCGAAATTATGAGAAAAATTAACTTTGATTGTAAAATATATAACAGATATATAGAGAAATTTTCCAATTTGAGAAATCTAGCAAAAAAAATTGTTAGCGCTTTTGATTCAACTTACACCTGCGAATCGTTTTAAAATAAATATTTTTTAATGAATTCATTTTTAGTGTTATATATTTGCTTACAATGTGCGTTTATTATCATCATTATCATGTTTATATTATCCATATAACATGCAAGAATAATAGTAAAACGCAAAAATAGTAATTCATAATGTTTCAACTTTTCACTTCAAAAATTTTTTATAGTGGGTCTAAATCTAATAAGGGGAAATATAATTTTATATGCGGCGGAGTTACGATGCATTTCCAAAGTGGTCCGCAAGATCATTTGGTTTGGCCACGCCTGGTTTAAAGTGTACGTCAACAACCTGAAATATCCTTTGCCTGTCAATATACTTGCATATAAAAACGCTATATATTAGGCTTTTAAATAAGATGTACAGTTACAGCACATTACATTCAATAAAATATTTTCAAAAACATACGAATCTTAACATATAATATTATTGTATTAACGTATCATTCTAAAAATATTAACATTTAAGTGCTCTACATCTTTCAGTAATACAGAATAAATTACACAAGAATACAGATTTACAAGTACACCGATTTTATCTAATAGCATCTGAGCATTAGGGGAGAAGATTCTGTACTCTTAAAATCATGAGAATTTCTGAAGACTTTTTTTTAAGGCAAACCACTCACTCAGTGCGTTGGCGTTCCAATTCCTCCCAGAATTTCTCACGAGGCCTCCCATTCTAACAAAAAAAAAAAAAAGATGGTCTAAAGGTTACGATACTCGAACATCTTAAGGAAAGGGGAGAGAGGCGGCCATAAATAAGGCCCGCAAACGGAATTTATGGGGCTCCCGGTCTTTCCCATTCCGAGTTCACACGTCTGTGCTGCCTCCGATTGACTCCACTGCAGAGATAAAGAGGCCTTTCGATAGGGATGCATTGTATGGGCGGCCTCTTTAGTCGGAAAAGCGATCGTCTGTTTTCTCATCGTTAAACGCTATAGCATCAATTTGCTGATTTTTGAAGTTATTGAACGTGCAAAACTAACACAAATACTGGTTACCGTATATGTATATTTCAAATGATATCTAAAATTCTTAACAAGTTAATGTTTTCATTTATAATGTATTTATTTTTAAATTCTTAATTTAATTTATTTTCATTTTATTAATTCACTGACCATCCGCGGGGAAACGTGTTACGGACTCCTAATTGTACCTGAGTAACTTAACTTACTTCTCTATTTTATTATTTAACTTTAAAAAATGAAAATTTACATTTTTTTTTATCTAAATTCACGATGAAATTTCAATAATGTAAATTAACCATATTAATGATTATGTCGAGGTTTTCAGGGTATATTTACCTTATTGGTACTCCGAAACAGGTACTTCCGTTTCCCTTTTAAGCAATTGATTTTCGTATAGAACACAATTCTTCATGTATTTGCATCTTTAGTTGGAACAGCGATCGTCTGTTTTCTCATCGTTAAACGCTATAGCATGAAATTGCTGATTTTGTAGCAAATTGATTTAATAGAATAATAATAAAAGTTTCAAATGCTGACATCTGCTCGGCAAATTTCAACTTATCATGTGTGAGCATTCGAGAACGGATGAATAAACTCAGGAATATGCCAATGCTTAATAATGCAAGAGACATATGAAGTAATTGATTGGAATACTACAAGAGTGGCCAAATTCAATAGCCACATGAATATATAGCAATGATGAATAGATCAAGAACTTCATGAATTGCTCAAGTATCTATAAAGAATATTCAAAAGTAAGATAAATCTAGTCGTGAAGAATGAAGTATTCCAAATTCTACAAGAAAAGCAAGAAAAAAAAACGTTGGAAAACATCAGAAAATTTGGAAGTTTAAAATATTATTATAACACAAAATTATTAATTGGAATATAAATTTTATCCAATTAATAATTTGTGAAAATATGCAATTTAATTTATACTGCATATTGGAACTTTAAAAATTCCGAGTTTTCCAAAATTATTAATTAATTCAATGATTTTGTTAAACAACATTAAGCGAATTTATGTCAGTAAAAACGCTATATATTAGGTTTTTAAATAAAATGTACAGTTATAGTATAATACATCCAATAAATTATTTTCAAAAGCATAATTTAGAACTGCATATCGAACTTTAATAACTCAAAATTTTCATAAATTAACAAAATCGTTGGATTAATTAATAAACAGCATTAAACGAATTTATGTCAGAAAAAGCAGATTTATACTTTTGGTTCTTATAACATGATTTCATCGATTTGCTCTGATCCAAAATCCACTTTTCTTATTTTTTCATTTATATTTTTAACAGCTTCAATATGAATTTCGGCATTATAAGAAAAGAGCATTCTACTTTGTAAAACTATTGTTTTCGAATGCGGATGATTTTGACCAGATGTCTTTTTTCCTGTCTCAACTAGACAGGGCGGCCTGGTGGCCAAGTGGCTAGCGCTCTGGCTTTTGGCATCACAGGTCTCAGAGGTTCGAATCTTGGTCGGTGGCATAGATGTTTATTTAAGTTAGGAATCCACTTTAAAATCGGTCTGTTTAGCCCTGCACAAGATAAACAAATTGTGTGCACAAGATATTCAAAATTTTTAAATTAACAAAATCGTTGGATTATTAATAAACAGCATTAAACGAATTTATGTTGAAAAAAGATTTATACTTTTGGTTCCTATAACATGATTTCATCGATTTGCTCTGTTCCAAAATCCACTTTTTTTCTTATTTTTTCATTTATATTTTTAACAGCTTCAATATGAATTTCGGCATTATAAGAGCATTAGCAATTATTAAGTAAATAATTATTAAGTAAAGCGACAAATCAAACCAAACAACTAGTCCGGAAATTCAATGTACTATTGATAATACCGCCTTCTTTTAAAAGCAGTTTTCCTTCTCATTAAATACGGCAGCTATTATGGTTCGAATTTATTTGTATATCCAAACGGCGATGTTTATATAATATATATAGAGAGAGATTTTCCAAAATAACTGGAAAAATGTCACGTCAGGTAGAAAGGACCTAAATAAGCAGATTTTGTAATGGACTGTGTGTGCAAAAAATGACGCTAGCATGTAAAGAAAGTATAAACAATACGTAAGTGGAGAAACTAGTAAAGTCAGAAAAACAAATATTTTAAAAATCACATTTTTTTTTTAAATACTAGTTCAAAAGAGCGACCACCAGCAATAATACATTTATAACATTTGCGCGTGAATTGACATACAGTACCAAAAATGTCATGAACATTTCCAGCAGCAACCGACAGTATGTCCTCTAGAACTTCATTGGACTCAATGGGCTAGATCATACAACAATACATGCCCCAAAAGAAGAAATCTGTGCATTCCAAATCTGATTATCGTGGTGTTAAAGAAACATGTTCACTTCGTCAGATCTAATGTGGATGGAAAGCAGCGTCAAGGTCATTTGAGCCGAAGCTTCACCGTGCTGTAACCACTTTCGTGTGCGAACAGATTGAAAAACATAGTGACGAATCAGCATCTTCCTACAGGTTAACTAGATAGAATATATTACTAACATTGTACACTGTAGAATGAACTAGATGTTTGATCCTATGAAGTAGTTGCACTCAGTGCCAGCCTAATGAATGGAGAATCTCTCCGTATCATGTGGATTATCATGCATCCTAAGTTAAAAACTATAAGTGTTAAACATACCCAAGCATGAAAAATTAGCCTCATCAGTGCATAGGTTAGATTAAGTTAAGTCGCTCTACGGTCATCTTGCGCACACTTTGGGCTCATTAGACCGGGACCTACAATTTAACGTGGATTCCGAACCACCCGCAAACATCCATGCTATCGTCAGAATTCGAGCCTGAAGCTTGTGGTGCCAATGGCAGAGCGCTGGCCCATTGGCCATCGGTGAACAAGATGTCGGAAAACACAATTTGTTGCAGCCTACAATTTGTTGCAGCAGTGTGAAAAGTTAATACACAACATAAATGCCGAAACGGTCGAATATCTTCTATCTGCAAATGATACGGATTCATTTAATCTTCTTTCAAAGTTTCCCAAATGATTGAATGGATTTCACTCAACATATCAACGTCGTGATTGAAGCAAGAATTATCTTCAACTGTGCTTAATACAGCTTCTTTCATTGCAGGAATTCTGCGACATTGCTTCTTTTCATTGCAGAAAATCTTCCCTTCCCCACATCACAAATGTAAGCACAGAACGATTAACTTTCACACAACTTGCCAGTGAATATACAAGAATGCTTGCAATATGGCAGCTCGCCACGGAAATCGCTCGCTATGCTTTCCTAGGACAACTTCTCTATTTCTGATCGCAACCTTACATATAAATGTATGTCGGCGAGCTCCGAATTCGTTTAGCGACACAATATTCTCGAAATCCACGCCGGTAATGACGATATCGATACACAGCTTCACTTTTAGCGAGGAAGAGGGCTGAAGACTGACTAAACCTCAAGACAAACCTTTACGATCCTATTGGATCGGAACTTACGGTTTAAAGTGCATTCAAAACCCGAAACCTGTGACACCGAGCACTAGACACTCGGTCCATCAGGACCCATCCTTTTGATTCTAATAGACTTTTACAACATCAAAGATTTTTTTTTTTTTTTTTTTTAATAAAAATTTCAGGACAACCATTTTAATGCTGCAGAATACAAAACCAACATCAACCATTTACATCAATTCAAGAAATGTGAAATAACATGCCGTAAGTTCTGTCCAAATTACAACGGTGACTTTCCATGCAATACTCAAATTTCAATGTAACTTTAAAAATATTTACGGATGAGAGAAAAAGTTATAAAAATTTGAATTACGCATAATACAATACAAAACACAATACTCATACAAAAAAAAATCCTAAACATAATTTGGAACCGGAGGGGGAAAATCCACAGAAATCAAAAACTTCTCTAAACATTCTCAACGTCATGGTATATGTGTAGTCACATATACTATTAAATAATGTTTTAATTTAAATACAGAGGAAAGAGGAGCTGGATATAAGAACGCAAGAGATGTAGAGCCAATTGCGGTAACCCTTCCAGAGGCAATCGAACCTTAAAAACGATCTCGGGGGAACAATGAACGAGCGCCTGCGGCAACGGAACTTGAGTGGAAATTCCTCTCATGCGGCTCTCGTGCTCAATATATATACTTCGGTAGTTCGCCACCTTCCCATTGTGTATCAAAACGAAAGCGTCCGCACAAATCCTTTTTAAGGTTCATGCGGTTGTTTGGAATAATGGAAGATAAATTTTAATAAATGTTTTTGAATTTTATTATACAAAAATTGATGACAATAAAGAGTTTAATATTATATTCTAGTTTAATGATAATGATATACAACTGTGTCCAAAAGTAAGACCATTTTCAATTTAAAAATTCCCGGAGCTTATGGAATTTCAACTTTTTTTTTTTTTCTTTTTTAGGTTGTTGGCACTGTCTTTCACATATGTGTGAAATTTTACGGCAAAATATCCATTAGTGTTTGAGTTACGCTTGGCTTTGTGAGACGCTCAAACTGATTTCGGCAATTTTTAAAATGTCTGAATTCATTGAGCAAAGAACTTGCATTCAATTTTGTTTACGGAAACGTATACAATGTTGCAGAAGGCATTTGGGGAGCATTCCTATATCGGAAAGAAATGTTTACAAGTGGTATAAACAGTTCAAAGAAGGCAGAGTACGCGTTGAAGACATGCAGCCCTCTGGTCGACCATCAATCTCAACCGATGAAGCTCACGTCCAAAAATTAAATATTTGGTTGTTATAAATCGTCGATTTACAATTAGAGGCCTTGCTGATGATGTTGGAATTTCAAAAGGATCGGACAATTCCATTTTGGGCCTTAAACGCGTCAAATCTCGATTGGTACTGAAAACACTGAATGCGCCAGCTCACACTGCATTGATTCTTCGCGACATTGTCACCAAAAATTGTCATTGTCACCACCATTCTGTGAACATTCCCATGCCGAAAAGAAATGTTTAGAAGTGGTAAAAACAATTCAAGGAAGGCAGAGCATGACGCAGAGCCCTCTGGTCGACCATCTATCTCAACCGACGAAGCTCACGTCCAAAAGATTTAAGATTTGGTGGTTGCAAACTGTCGATTTACAATTAGAGACCTTGCTGGTGATGTTGAAATTTCAAAAGGATCGGTCCGTCCCATTTTGGGCCTCAAACGCGTCAAATCTCTATTGGTACCAAAAACACTGAATTTTTTTGGAAAAACAAGCTTTGCTTTCTATATTACCTGAGCCACCATTTCGTATCATTCGGCTTCAGTTTTTCGTTCAGTTAAAAAATAAACATTCATGTATAGCTTTAAAATGTATATATTGAGAAACACGTGTCCTTTCATTATCAGTACCAGTATTTATTGCATGTTAAACAAATTATAAATACAAACTGAAGTTAAAATTAAAAGCGGAACATTTGTTTTTTTAATAAAGTTTATACCAAGAGAAATTAAAATTAAAAAATCAAAGTATGATTACACCTAATTAGTGGTTTGTCGCTCTACGGTCATTTTGTGCACACTTTGGCCTAATTTGACTGGAACCTACAGTTTAACATGGTTCCGAACCACTCACAAGCATCTATGCCACCGCCACGATTCGAACCTGAAGCCTGTGGTACCAAAGGCCAGAGCGCTATCCAATTGGTCATCAAGCATTAGTGGGCATGTAGTAACGCTCATCAGTCAATGCTATCAGTAACCAGATTCCTTAATAATTGTGATAGCGTATGCGTAGCTTTTCTTCACAGTCGGAATGGCTGATGCTGTTTTCCCACTTACGAAACGCAAATGTGGTGTAATAACCCATGAAAGTACTGCCTTAAAAATAAACTCGTCAACGCCGGCAGCTCGTTTCACAATGAAGGACACTACGGCAGAAATGTATTTGAATTTGTCTATTTAAAATAAAAGGAACAGACACTTCCTTAGTATTACGCGGCTTGATGGTCAATTAGCTAATGCTCTGACCTTTGGTACCACAGACTTCAGGTTCGGAATCCATGTCAAACTGTAGATCCCAATCTAATTAGCCTAAAGTGTGCACAAAACGACCGTAGAGGTGACAAACCAAACCCCAGCTTTACTTGTATTTTATTATATATATATATATATATATATATTCTCTAAAAAACCACCAATAAAAAAATTCAAAGTAAAAACACCAAAGAAGAAAACTTGCATCTCACAGAAATGTTACTATTTTCCATTGTAATGAGTCACTAATTAAGATATCAATTATTGAGAACCACCCGTTGTTTACGTTTAAAACAAACATATTTGGTTAAACAAATAAAACAAAATATTAGCTTTCAATCTTTCCGTTAATCATACAAAGATATGTGTTTTTTAGCGAAAAACACAAATTCAAATAAAAATCGAGAAAAAAATAAAAGATAATCCAACTTATATAAATCCTTTGTTTTACGACTCCTTAACCATGAAAACTAACGATTTCATTTGCACCTTTACTATGGGCAAACTGAAAATTGTATTAATACAATACGAGAAGATTAGCGTGTATGACAAAACTCTTAAACTGATGTCTCTTCGATACTTTTATGTCTAGTTCGGAAAATGATCAAAAATTCCTTTTAGTGAATCATATAAAATACTATAAAGCTTAAAAAATCGGCACTAATGAAATAAAATGGAAGCCATAATAATACTAATTTTGAATAACGGTTAGATTACAGAAAACTACAACTAAGTGAAACCACATCGGAAAAAAGTAATATAAAAAAAAAAAAAAAAATTTAAGTCAATTCCTACTTTTTTTTAATATGTTGCAGAAAGTCCTTTATAAATAATTTTCATTCATTTTTTTAAGTTTATCTAGCGTCATCTATTGGTATATATGCAACTTAAATCTAAAAAAAACTAAAATTAATTAATTAAATTTAATTATTGAATTAATATTTGAAAAAGCTGTATTAACATCCAGTATCATCCACTACAAGTTTAAAAAATGTATTTGAACTTGAGTGGATGAATAAAAAGTATTTTATGAACGATTGAAAATTTGAACAAGATATATATAGGGTGAGTGTGAGCTAATAGAAGGAATTGAAAAAAAAAAGAAAATCCAACTTGTATAAATCCTTTGTTTTACGACTCTTTGTATTAACTATGAAAACTAACGATTTCATTTGCACCTTTACTATCGGCAAACTGACAATTGTATTAATACAATACGAGAAGATTAACGTGTATGGCAAAGCTCTTAAACTGATGTCTTTTTGATACTTTAACCGTCTAGTTCAAGAACACGATCAGAAATTCCTTTTAGTGAATCATATAAAACACAAAAGCTTAAAAAATCGGCACTAATAAAATAAAATGAAAAACTATACGGAAGCCGTAATACCTACTAATTTTGGATGATGGTTAGATTACAGAAAACTACAGCAAAGTGAAACCACATAGCACACTTTTTTTTTTTTAACCGAAAGTTTTTATACGTACTTGTGTCTTTGTATTGACTCAGCTGATTACGTTCTCTCTCGTACTACTAGCTTAATAAGTTACTATGCTCTTAAGGAAGTTAGGCAACAACTGGTCTTTCTCTCTCTCAATAGACGGCAATTTCTATTATACCGACACGTGTCAACCACTGAATTCTGTTTCTTAAAATTGTTTTAAATGCAGAACTTTAAAAACAGAAGGAATTAAAAAATATATAATGGGTTTGCTTTGACTATCAATTAACTATCAAAATTCAATTTCCAAATGAAATTGCCCAATAAACAATTTTAAAATGGGCAAACTATAAAAAAAAGGGGGAAAATGAAATATATAATTAATGCAAATTATGAACTGAAGCAAAAATCTTAACAAATTTATTATCAAAAGATTAATAGCATTGCTACTATATATATATATATATATATTTAATGCAGCTGGCAATATGGAAATAGTTATCTTTATGGCATAAGCAAGGGCTGCACCGCTGTTACTCCTTTAGTACAACCCAGGGAGCATGTGTAGCTTAAAGATATGCTACAGACAAGAGTAACACTAGCCCCACCATGCTCTACGATCCTATTAGACAAGTACCTACGGTATAAAAGTGGATTCTGAACCCCTACAGGCATCCATGGCACAGCTGGAACTCGAACCCGAAACCTGTGGTACCGAGGACCAGAGCGCTAGAGCTACGCGGCTATCAGGCACCTGGCTAATAAATTTTTATTAATAGAAGAAAAATTCAGGTTATATGTCTTTTGGAACATTTAGGGAAAAAAAATTCTTTCAAATTTCATTTTTCAATTATAAAAAAAAAAAATTTAAAATCGATTGCTTTAGGTAAATGGGATGTATCCACATGTACGATGACGAATATCAAATGAAAGCCTCATGTTTGAAGTTTTCAACGCCAAGCAACCAGTTAGAATTTAAAGGAATGAGGCACAGTGCTCTGATCCACACCGTTGTCTTAATGCAGGGATGGGCAAACTTTTTCGGTCCCTTTTTCGGTCAAAAATCGAAAAAAATATACTGCAAGTATAAAGTATATGTACAAGTATTGGAATTTAAATATGTTAATGAGAGGAATGAAATTGCCATTTCATTTTTTAAAGTTCCTTATATCGAAGTTCGAAGTGAGATGTACTGATTCTAAGGAACGAGGCTCAATGCTCGTCTGTCAGTCTACTTCTGAACTAATTCTTTCTGAGGTTCATATTGAAAACACTTGTTCACATATATAAGATGAGGCAAACATAGCACTGATTTTCTGGGCGCGAGATATTTCATTTGGGAAACTAACTTTCGATAATGATTTGTAAAAATAATATTTAATCAAAGTAGAAAAGGAGATGGATATATAAATATTTATAAACTTCTTTTAATTTGCCTCGGACCGACAACATTAAAATTCTATCCGCGGGCCGGATAGAACCTTCCGTCGGGCCGTAGTTGGCCCATCCCTGTCTTAATATGTGAAAGCATTTCTCTAAATAGATTTGTAAGGGATTTGGTTTGTCGCTCTAAGATCAGTTTGTGCACAGTCACAGCCAGAATCCATGCCCCGCCAGGATTCGAACCAGAAGCTTGTGGTACGAAATGCCAGTGCGCTACCCAATTGAGAATCAGGCAGCTAATTTGTAGGAGGAGGGACGAGAAGAGTTCAGAAGTAGTGGATGAAATAAAGAGGCATGAATGAATGATGTAGACATTTATTGAAAACCGAACCATCATCCAGAGCCTACCCTGAGGGTGACTGGAGGGTTTGAGCCCTCCCACAATAATTGAAGGATTCAAGTCCTCAACAGAAACAGAAGTGAAATGCGTGAAAGTGTTCAAACTTAAGCCCAATTGTTTTCTGTTAAATATTTAGTATTTCAATGAAACGGTGTTTGTCTTATCAGTGTCAATTTCATTATAGCGCCTGAATTTGTAGATTGAGTGAGGTTTTTCATAGTTTAATTTGATTAAATATTCATCGAAATATTGAGGTTGACATAAACGATGCAATCGAGAAGCTGGCAAATGAAAAAAAAGGAGATTGAATGTTAATTTTTATGTTCTTTTTTTTATGTATTTGAACCAAATTAGTGTAATTACTATTAGTTTTTAAGTTTTATTAATAATAAAAATAACTAATATATGGAATTTTGACTTTAGATGCCTTTCCTATTACTAATACAATTACCCCCCCAATACCTATGAGCTTTCATAAACGGTTAGGTTCTCAACTACCCTCCTCCCCAAGACAAATCCTAGACGCGCCTGCATCACCGTATGCACAGACCCTCTTGAAATCTTCGTCTGTAGGCTCTTCCTACAGTTATAATATACTCCAGATCATTTACATCCGTTGGCTCAATAATAATTCGCGCGCTTTGCACGCCAAACGTCGCGCTTGTTAAACTTCGACCCCGGGTCCTGTGCTGACGTTATCTAACTGTATATGACTTTTTTCTTTTTTGGATTCGTCTCGAATATCTTCCATATCTTTCCCCTTGAATTTTGCTTCAATTTTCGTCGTATATAAGATGACACTAGAATATATATATATATATATATAATTCCTAATGCAGCCGGCAAGCACTTAGACAGCTTGGTCTTGGATGCCTTAAGGCAAGCGCTGCACAGACGTTACTCACTTTGCATTATCCAGGGGGCGCATGTAGCTTGAAGATAAGCCACGGACGCGGAGTAACACTACCCCGCAATGCTCCACGATCCTGTTAGACCAGGACCTATGGTTTAAAGTGGATTCCGAACCACTACAAACATCCATGGCACCGCCGGGACTGGAACCCGAAACCTGTGGTACCGAGGGCCGGACACTCGCTAGGCCCCATGACACTAGAATATTACAGCAAAAAGATTTCACTTATTTTTGATTTTACACGATTTGTATTTCATTGTGGTTTTTATATGTTATATTTAGTTAAATCTTACAGAACCTTTAAAATGAACATACCTCAACTGATTCAATCCCCTTTCCCTCCCGCTCCTTGGTACATCGCTCACTCCCCCACTCTTGCCCTTAGAATCTCCCAACCTCTCTCTACACAAATATATATTTGAATTTTTCAAATTATACATAGTTTTTATTAACATAAGGGCCTGATGGCCGAGGAGTAGCTAGCGTTCTGGCGGTCGATACCACAGGGTTCGGATTCGAATCCCGGCGGTGCCATGGGCGTTGTAGTGGTTCGGAATCCACTTTAAACAGTAGGTCCCGGTCTAACAGGATCGTAGAGCGTAGCGGAGGCATTGTTACTCCGCGTCCGTGGCTTATCTTCAAGTTACACGCGCCCCTGGGTAGTGCAAAGTGAGTAACGTCTGTGCAGCCCTTATGGAATAAAAAGATCACAGTTTATACGTGCCAGCTGCATTAGGGGGAAAAAAAAGAAGTTATTAACATTTCAAATTGACAAGAAAAAGTAATGCTTAGAGCGTAATCCAAGCCATACCGATTTTATAATTTTCTTTACATCCAAAAACTACCGCAGACCATATAATTTAAATGATAGTTGTTACACACAAAAAAAAAGTAAGCAATGTACAATAAGTTACTAAGTTACATGCAAATAGCGATTTTTTTTTTTAAATTTAATTTTATTATAATTTTAACAAAAAGTCATTTTTAAAATTTATTTTCAGTAAATCCTTTTGAATTAACTTTTTTTTTTAATGCAGCTGGCAAACACTTGGACAATTCTCTTTGATGCCTAAAGGAAAGCGCTGCACCGACGTTACTCACTTAGCATTACCCAGGAGGTGCATGTAGCTGGAAGATACGCAACGGACGCGGAGTAACACTACACCGCAACACTCCACGATCCTGTTAGAACGGCCCCTACAGCTTAAAGTGAATTCCGTACCACTACGGGACTGGAACCCGAAGCCTGTGGTACCGAGCGCCGGAGCGCTAGCCACTCGGCCATCAGGACCCTTTTTTTTTAATTAACTAAATAACAGAATTTTGTTGTTTACGTCACGTAGAAAATGAAGTAAAATTTGTACTATTTGCAGTAAAATCTGTTTGTCTTATCAATATAGAAAAAGTCATATCAATTAAATAAATAAAATTTGAATTTGTGTACCTAACTACTATGATTCTTTATAATATACATACTCTTTATAATTTGAAAAACAAAATGCAGCACTCATTGACTTCATATGCGCACATCTTTGTTATATATCAGATTAGCGGCCTAATGGCCTATGGGCTAGCGCTCTGGCCTTTGTATCACAGGAGTGGTTCGGAATCCAAGTTAAAATGTAGGTCCCGGTCTACTTAGTCTAAAGTGTGCACAAAATGACCGTAGAGCGACAACCAAATCTAACCATGATAAGTAAGAAAAACATCGTAGCATAATGTGTTGGTATACTTTTCGCTAAGTGAATCAAAAAATTTTAATCACCAAAATATGAAACATTTGAGAAAATAAAAATAAGATATGAAGATTGCTAATTAAATAAAATAATTTCCATTAATTTTAGTATTTAGAATTCCAAGAAATAAATGAATTTTTAAAAATCGTCCGATTTTTATTTTCAATCACATTTATCGTTAGGCCGCAAGTTAGGAATCCCTTATTCAAAATGCATCTTCTAAATTTTATTTCATTATTATTATTTAAAGAAATGTCGAAGGTTGAGTGAAACTTTTTAATTGTTTAGAGCACAAGTGCACTAAAAGGGGTGAAGTGAGATTAAAAAAAGTCTAGTCGGCAAAGTTTTCACTATTTTTTTTTTTTTTTAATCGCGAAATATACTGGTACAAGTCTCGAAAACAATTAGAAATAATAATAAAATAAAAATAAATAAAAATATAATGATAAAAAACTACTTAATGATAACATAATAAAAATCTTAAGATTTTTTTTATGTCGAACCACATTTATAACGTTGCTGCACCGCATATTGGGAATCCCTTATTCAAAATGCATCTACTAAGTTTTACTTTATCATTTATTATTATTTAAAGAAGCGTCGGCGATTGAAACTTTTTAATTGTTCTGAAGAACGAGTGCACTAAAAAAGGTAAAGAGTGAGATTAAAAAAAGTCTAGTCGGCAAAGTTTTCACTATTTTTTTAATTTTTTTATCGTGAAATATAACTGGCACAAGTCTCGAAAACAATTCGAAATCAAAAAAGTACAGCAGAAGAACCCAAAATCAAACAAAAGATTATTCTCCCCCCACACATCTCCCGCGCCAGAACCAGAAAGAACAAGGCTACAACTGCGTGACGAGGTTGCCATGGCGACGGTTGCTCGTAGCAACCAACGAGACGATGAATGAAGTAACTAGTTTAATCTAATCGAGGAGGGAGCGGTTTGGGACAAAACCTGAAGGGCCAGAACACGGGGCCTTGCGGGGTTTTATAAAGAGGCACTGTTTATTGGCGGATATCAATGAAGTCTTCGGTATTCATCGCTCGCGAAGAGGATCGTTTAATCGCGTCCTTTGTCCACACCAAATGGGTTTAGCGATTTCATGAAGAGTGCCCAGAATTGAATGGCAGATCTCAGAAAGCAGGAAAAAATATATTTTATTTTTTTAATACTCTTTAAAGAGATTATGTCTATGATTTAAGAAGTATGAACTGATTTTAATTCGATTTCTAGCAGATGCAAAACTCACTCAGCAAATTGAAAGTTTATTTTTAATTTAAAAATTTAAATGCAGAACATGTTTGCACTTAAAACAATTTTTGGTATTTTGAGAAAACAAGAAAATTTGTCATATAAACATCAAATATATATATATTATTGGTCAATAAAGTTAATAAAAACTTATTAACTTTATATTATATATATAGTTATAATCTATAAAGTTAAATAAAAAGTAAAGATATCTATTTCAATTCTAGTTGAATTCATTAAATGGTAGCTTATTTGCATTTTGAATAATATATATATAGCGAATTTCAAAAAATATGTAGTCAAATAAGATGTCGTTAATGATTTTTTTAAGCAAAGAAATGCGAAAAAAAAAAAATTTTGTCTGAATTTTTAAAAATAGCATTAAAACGTTTTTTAAAAAATACTACCAAAATTTAATGGATTTTTTTTTTTAAAATCTAATAAAATGACATTACAACTACATATTAAGACAAAGTTTTTTGATAAATTTTAATGATTTTTCCCTCTTGTTTTCTTATTAGATAAAACTAAAAATGTTACCAATAATATTAATGCATAATCATCAATGGATACGGGTGTAACTGTGAGGTAAATATACCCCTAAAACCACCGCATAGTCAAAATATTAAAAATTGCATTTATGAATTAAACAACATTTAAAAACGGTAAAAAGATATGCTTTTAAAAATTTGAATAAAAGATAAATAAAATGTCCTTAAAATAAAATATATAATTAATTTAAATTAAAATAGACAGGTACACATACTCATCAAAGTTTATTTTCTATATATATTAAAACACCACACTTTATAAACTATTAATATTAGTTGTCATATAAAGATGCTTTAAATAACTGAATGAAAATACCACTAATAAATAAATTGTACTCACCACCACCACGAATGCAGAAACCCAGGAGGCTCTCCTAATGTTATGTTTTTTTCCCACCGTATCTAAATAAATAAAATTCAATTAATTTGACATGACAATAAAATACAATAAATAAATTTCTAAAATGTTATGGATATATTTCAAATACTTGCTTTCCAATATTTCAAATTAAAATTAAGGTTTTTTTATGATAAGTGTTAAAAAAAAAAAAAAATCATTCCTTTGATAAATAGACTGACAGTGACTTTCCAATGTATGGAAGAAAAAAAAATTGAAAAACAGTTTCTTGGAAACTTCAGATCGGAAGAGAAAAAAAAAAATGTACAAACACATTTACTGGTAGCATTTTGTAGGTGAATATAAGTTTTTGAGGGTGGGCAATTTGGCATAAATACCAAGAATAAGACATTAAAAAGTTTGGGCTTTTTGAATAAAAATGATTAATTATATTTAACACTAATAAATGCAAAAATAAACAATTTAAAATAGCATTCCTAAGTAATATTAAATATCACATGGTCAATATTAATTTCAGATAAAATCTGTATTATCTTTTCATAATGCTCCCACCATTCATCCTTTCAAAATATAATTTTTACTCAGAATATATAAACAAAATAAAAGATTGTTGCAATTCATTTCAAATCTTAATTAAATTTTAAACCAATATTCACCTCTCAAATCTATTAATTCCATAAAATAAAATCTGTAAATCTTTTACTTTATGATCAACTGATGACTCTAATTGCTTCAAAGCATATAGAATAAATTTGCAGTTATGTTCTACCTGTTTATATTTTTAAAAATTTTGCAATAAAATTTGAAAAGAAACTTTTTTATGTAAATGGAAAATTTTGATATCTGAAATGTTTCTCTAGTTAATATAGTCACAATTTATAAAATTTCTTTAACTTACTGCATCAGTTTACAAAATCAAATTTCAAATCAATCAATAGTTTGACTTCTGGCAGTAAAAGTTTCACAAGTATTATTATAAGTTTTTGAGAGAGAAATTTTAGTTAAAAACTCAAAAAACAAAATAAAACATGACCCTCTTTTAGTTTTAGGTCAATCTATGGCCCAATGGTAATGTCCCCTCCCCTTCTCCAGCTAGGATGCAAGAGTACTTGAGTTTGAATCCACTGGCAACGTTCAACGAGCATTGCTTTCACAGAAACCCAAAGCCATTACGACAACATGTGTAAGCCTTTTGCATCGACATCGCACAGTCAATTTCCTACTGCCATGAAAGTTTTTTTTGGGGGGGTGCTCCAATTGTATACACAAATGAGGGGCAGGAACCCCCAAAGGGAATGTCCTTTTGCATTGCTTTGATCATAACAAATATAAGTAAAACACAAGGACCACTGATGAACAAAAAAAAAAAAAAAGGCATTTTATAAAGCTATAGACAAGCATTAAATAAACTTAATATTTCTTAAGGCTTATTTTTTACATTTGATTGACCATCGCATCCCATAGCAAAAAATGATATGAAATAATCGCTGTTTGAACTTTAAAGTACTATCTATTTTCAAATGATAAAACTGTATGGATTGAATTGAATTTTTAACCACTAGGAAAATTCTTTTTTTTTTTTTTATTTATTAGAATAATTTGTATTAATAGAACAATTAAGAATACAAATTTTTTTAATTATATAGACAAAATGATAAATGATTATTTTAAAACACCTGACAAATTGAAACATTTTAAAACTTCTATTTTTAATTCATACCTATTTTACCCTATTGGCCATAACTGAACTGGTAGCCCTCAATACAATCAAAATTATATATATTTACAGTTATCATTTTTATTATTTCAGCTATACATATTATTGATAATAATCCTGGCCATGAATAAAAATTCTGATTCAATTGAGTCATTCTCTCATTAAAACTAAACAAAAGAGATAACTTTAATTCTATCATAAGACAACTGTGAAAAATATAAAAAGGTAATGTTCAGTAATATGCATAGTTTATTTAAACAATATGCATAATAAACATAATCTAATTGATAGTGCTGAAAAGAATGAACCCTTTAATAAAATAATAATTCAAATTTCTGGAATTTTAAATCATAGGTTATGTTATTTTGAAACATAAATTAGTAATAAATTGGAGTTCAAAACTGTTCAAATTCAATAGCGTCATATTAGCACATGCTCCATCAATCCATTTAAAATTGTACGATGATAGACTTAGCAACAATAACTTCAGAAACGTCCTACTGATTATAAGAGTGATTTCATGGTTGATTTTAATACAAGATACTAGTATAGATCAGTTTCCCTCAAAATACCATTTCTGAAAGTTCTTCTCATTTCTTTTTATTACAAATAGTGTAATAAATCTTCCCCATGACACATCCTTATATTTTCTATTATTTTATGAATTAACAGTAAGACTCCAATTATGAAAATTGTGATAAAGCTTATTTAATTCTGCGATTTAAAAATGAGTGATAATTTATTTTTGAGTATGGGCTTATATTTACAAAGCATTACTTGCTTTGTGGATTATATTTTATACTGAATACTCATTGCTTTGCACTTAAATGAACTTTTCTTATATAATAATAGCTAAAATTACTGAATCTTACTTCAATTAAAAATACATTAGAAATGTGCAATTACATTTTAGAAAAATGGGATATAACACAACCAAAACAAAATATTAAAAAATAAATAACTTAACATGCAATTCAAATATTTGGTTGATTCAAGGTATCACTTTTATCATGTGCTCTTTCATAATATACATGTATATCAATCAAGTATATAAATTTAAAAAAAATGGCTAAATAAAAATAAATTCTTTTTTAAGAATATTTTTTAATAAAAAAATTAAGTAAACTTTTTTTTTTTTTTTTACTTATTTCAACAATTGTTTGATCAATATTTAATTAACTTTTTTATTTATTATATAGTCATGACTTATTTTTTCAAATTACTCTTCTTCTAATAGATAATTTAAAAATTAGCCTTCTAATATGAAATCGAATTTCTTAAAAAATGCATTCAGTTAAAAATTTTGACACACAAAAATTAAAAATTACTTTGAAAACAGCTTTACAAAATAATAAATTTAACTTTTTATATACATTATATTCTTAAATTAGATTTTTTTGTTGTTTGTTTACAAAATTAACTAAAATCAATCTAGCTTTTTAAACCTGAATATTATGAATATTTGGAAAAAGGTTAATTTTTATAATTTCATTGTCAGCTTTTTTAGGCTTAATAAAAGACAACTTTAGCTAACATAAATACTTGTATAAATGCAGAAAATAGTGGGTTCTTCAATTCTTATCAGTATAATAAAATCTTTTCTACAATCTAATACCTTAAAACTAATTTTTTATTTGAACTATAAACACTCATACAACATAATAAAATAGCTAAAGAGTTACACTTTATTTATAAACAGAATCTATAGACAAATGTTATATAATGTTTAGATCAATTTACAATGCAATATGTATGTCACATAAAATGAATCGATATTTTTAATATTTTTTCCACACTAAATTAATCATATGCATATTATTTTATTAAATTTTATATGTATTCAGTTTTAATCAAAAAGGCAGACATGATGATTTCCAGAAATTATATCAATGTCCTTGCGAATTTTGGAATGCAGTACCATTACATAATATAAAAATTTTTTTAGACTAATACAAACAGAATTTCTTTAAAAGACTATGGCAGTGAGCTACACTGTATTATCTTTTTAATTTATTACTTCTAAATATGATCTGCTACTTGAACAAAAAATTAAGATTATCTATCGAGAAATTTCACAATTCACCTATTTGTATCAATTTGTAAGCCTAACCTTAAACAAATAAAGAAAAAAATTAATAGTAGATATATGTACTATATATTAATGATAAAATAATTAACCTCATTCATAGTATTTTGTAAATATACAATTTATAAACAATATTTTGTATTACAAAAATTTTCTCGATGTTTATGTTTTGCACCAATATTTCTTAGTAATTAAAAATTATTGAGAAAAAACCCTTTTCTTCTTGAATCTTTAATATAGATATAAGAAGAAAAACAAATTTGTAATATAAATACATTTTTGCCATCAAGCTCCAATAAAGCCAAATTGACGAAATTGTTTTTGTATATGTATTTAGTGTCTTATTTTTTATTCATTTAAAATGTTATACTTTAATAAAAACATGAGTTTAGGTATTATTTTTATTTATTGATAAAAATTTGTTAGTATGCAAACAGTTCCTACCTAAATGACATCAGTTATTTGACACAAGCATGATTAAATAAAAAGAAAGATGTTTGCACACTAAATACTTTTTTTTTTTTTAAGTGATAATATAACATGACACAAAACCTTAAAAGATTAATTAGTCTGGTAGGGTTATGGATAAATGGCAAAAGCAAACATATTATGTAAAATTAAGATAAATAATTATATAACTAGAGTATTAATTTACATTTTTTTTTATTTTGATTAGAAAATCTTTTTACAATTTACTTAATCTTTTTTTTATTTTGATTAACAAAATCTTTTTACATATTCTACCATATTTTTTATGCACGATAATTTAAAACCTGAAAATAGAATTATGTTTATTTACGTATAACCAAATTCTTTTATTTCAATTTTTTCTGTGTGAGAATAAATTTATGGAACTCTATTTTAATTGGTGAATGCATTACATTCATTTGTTGAATATTTTAAGAGAAATTTAATAGCATGAAGTAAAGAAAAAAAAAAATTAGGCTAAGAAAAAAAAATGTGAACAATTTAAATTTGTAGAATAGAATAATTGAAATAAAATAATTAATTTTTAAATGAAAAGAAATTATTGCTGGAATATCATCTGCTAACAATTGGTATACTGAGTTATGCTTTGAAATACAAACTCATGTTTGAAAGAAAAAAAAAAATTTTGTAAAATGTTTAACCATCGATCTTAGAATATAGGGAAAGTTCCCACAGGAAAAGCAATGATATAAATGGTGATTAAACTATCAAGTACAAAAAAAAAAAAAAAAAAAAAAAATTGAAAAAATTATTAAAATTAAGGGAAACAATGTCTAATAAAAAGCACTAATAAATTTTACATATACAATAAAATAATTTTTAAATAAATGCAAGTTAAAATTTTTACCAGGATATTAGATTATCTAGGATTGTATGACTATAAATTTACCTTGCAGCATAAGGTAATGTAAATATACATTATTTAAAGTTTTTTGTTTTTTTAATGCTCTATATAATTTAAATATAATTCAAATTTTAAAGAGTATACTCTTTAAAAAAAACTTTGCTATATTTTGTAGAAAATTTGAAAAAGACATATTTAAATACCCAAGTGTCATTATTTTTAAATAGAATCATCCCGTATATCTTAAAAAAATAGCAAAAAAGCATGAAATAATTTGTAGTTATGAGATTGTAAAATATATTCAAAAATCTTGTTATGTTTTCATTAATAAATTTGCCAAAATAAAAATATTATGAAATACACTGTGGTTGGAAATGGCCAATTTTAAATGTAATATTACTACACTTAATACAATGGCCGGGTGACTAGAGCTCTGGTGACAAAAACTGCAAGTATGGGGTTTGAGTCCTGGCAGTGTTATGGATGTTTGTAGTAGTTTGAAATTCACTTTAAACAGTAGATTGCAGCCTAATATGTGTGTAGGGTGATGGCGTGGGGCTAACAACCCCACCCCAAAAAAGAAAACAATACTTCATATTTCAAAATCTGCTAGTAGACACAAGGCCTTGGTCTAACATGAGGCTGTCACACCATTGAAGAATACATTAAAAATTACTATATCATTTTGCTGCTGAATTAAATTTTATTTCTGAATATTATTCTTGCACACTAAATGAGTTTCTTTTTTTTCTTTGAAAAAAATTATCAAGATTTATATAAAAGGATGTAATATCAAAATTGTAAAATAAGAACAGAATTAGTTATGGTACAATGATTTAAAAATTGATTAATAATAAATTGAAATATTTCAAAAATAATAGAAATTAAGATTTTACTACAGCATTATTTTATTTTATTTAAGATTTACTAAAGCATTATTTTAGTAGCAAGAACAAGCATTTACATTAAATAAAGGTGTTTACTGTACTTTAAGCGAGAAATTTTGATAAATTTCCTACATGAAATTATAATCCGCAAATGATTTTCTATCACTAAATCATAATCTATTGGGTTTGTAATATTCTATTATCTAACTTTCAACTCGGAAAAAATATAAAAGTATGCATATTAGGTTCTAAAGGCTTCTTAACCTTAAAAAAATTCAGTCGACAAAATAAATAAAGCGATAATTTCACATTTAAACATAATTTTTCAGGATTAGAAATTTTAGCTCACTATGTTTCACTATTTAATTATTTTAAGCAAAAAATTATAAGTTTTTAATAAAATAATGATAACCAAAGTAGCAACCTTTAGAATCTAAAATGTATTTTTGTAAAGTAATATCCATAATCTACAACAAATCTTTCTATGTTTAACTGATTCCTTTCCCTCTACTAATAAAACCACTTTCACTGAATAGTTTTTAGATAGACATACTTTTTTAATTCATTTATAATTAAAAAATCATTAGTCTTTTTTTTTTTAATTTTAGGTATGTAAGAAATAGTAGAAATTAAGATTTTACTAAAGCATTATTTTTAGTAGCAAGAAAATGCATTTACACTAAATAAAGTTGTTTACTGTACTTTAAGAGAGAAATTTTGATAAATTCCACAGATAATATCAAAATTTAATTAATAATCCGCAGATGATTTTCTATCACTAAATCATAATTTATTGGGTTTGTAATATTCTACCTTAATGATTTACATTTACAGCTTATAAGCAAAAAATTACATATCAAATATACTGATTATGTTACAAATTGTCTCTTGATCTAAAAACATTTAGTTAAATAATTTATAGGTATATATTTACTTGATGTTTTCTAATAACAGCATAATTTTGCAATGATTGTAGAGAAATTATAATTGTTCAATAGAAGTAGCACATTTCATTTAATAGGAATACAGCTAAACATGGCAAATCTATTTTGTAAAATGCACTTCAGAAAAGTTCAAAGAAACTTTTATTTTCAAAATATCTATTTTTATTTATGAATTTATTTCGAAAATAATTTGAAATAATGGCAGATTGAAAAGAAAAATATTTTTGTAAGATTATTTATAGACATATATTAGATTTAAATTATTTTTCAAAAATTATCCAAACTTAAATTCAAATTATATTTATAAACAGTTAACAAAAAAAAAAAAAATATGTTGTATAAATAAAATCATCATTTAATAGACATCGCAATTCAATGACATTTTTTTGCAAAATAAAAACGCAATATTTCAAAATAAACTGTTCAGTTTACACAAAATAACGAAATTAACTTCACGCGTTTAAAAAAAAAAAAAAATAATCTCAAAATGAAAACCTGGAGCGACTAATAGATCAACCATCGCACTAAACGGAAGTCTATTCTGGTATTTTGAAATGAAATAAAAAATATTTCTTACCTCCGAAAGGAATGTCTGTGCAGCTTTCTGGGCTCCAACATGTAATAAATACTCATAAACATACAAAGCTAGCCTAAAAAAGAATGAAATAACTATCAGCGAACTTTTTCGAAAAACGTAAACTTGATAACACAACAATCTTCCACCCCTCCCGCATATCGTGGAACAGTCCTGGCCATATGCCTCGAAGTAGGACATGCACACTTCCCGCTATTCGAGATATCCAGCTTGCTGACAGCAGAACGTATGCACAAGATATGACCATGTCAATCATTAATTAATTTTAAAACACGTCGCAATATGCGAAATGAAGCATGCCACATACACATAAAGCACTAAAGAATATCCAATAAGCACATGCGATGTTCTTGCACAAACTTCACACAACGTGGTCGGAACTACATTTCTTCGGCTTTCGGACTTTCATGATTTTCACGATGCGGGAGAGAGGAATATATATTTCACTATATAGATAACATATTATTCTCTGACTGATTATTTTATTTTTATTTTTGCAATTTTTCTTGAACTTACTTTTCTCTCGCCTGGGCATCAGATGGTACCGTGGAGCCTTTTCCTTTCGCATACATTGTGTAAAGTTGAAGCAACTCACACCTGTCAAGACATTCAGTACTAGCACATCGAGCTTGTTACCATAGAAACATGAATTGATCTGTCACTGCCGCGGATGTGATTGGACTCAGTCTTCGCGATACAGCAGTCGCTCATCTACTCTAGAACAGACTTCTATACGTCACAACTACATATAAAAACTGAGCGTCTACCATTGGCTCATCGCGACAGCAGCGCCACCTTGCGTTCACTGCCCTACTTTATTTTAACTGCTATAAAACTATTTTTAAAGCACTAAAAAGCAATTTTTTGGCAATATTAATATTAAATCTTCTTATAAAAGTATTAAAATCATAAATTGATACTTATTTGATGCGTTTTTCAAGTAAAGAGTTGCAAGTAACAGCAATACAGGGGTAGCCGGCCACTGATGGAAAAGCAGACGATTTGAAAGCAGCTCGGTGAACAGCCAGCTGCATCAACAGAAGTAGCCTAGAAGACGAGTTGAAGGGATCTCTTTGCTGCTCATAGTCGAAAAAGCAAGAATTAGTAATTTTTTAACCCTCGTTTTCAATCTATTCTACAAAACAGAAAAATTAATTTCGTCGAAAGACTTTTAAAATAATTCAGATTTTACCACTTTTTTTTTTTTTTTTTTTTTTTTTAATTCTCACATCTCAACATTCGTTCCACGAGGCCTAAATTTTTTACTTATTATTAGACACTGTTGCATATTTTAGTTAGAATCGTAGACAGATTGCCAAAATATGGAGCTTTTCTCTATGAACATTGTACAAACACTTACTTTAAATTTTTTTTTATTATTATTATTATATCGATAACGTTAAATAAATTTTTTGTTTCATTATGCATTTCGCCGAATCAGTTTCTCAATAAAATTATTCCACATGTTTAGTAGAGTTGTAACTAATTTTAAATTAGAATTGATGGGACATAATTATATTTAGAAAAAAATACAAAATATTTTTTTTAATTAAATGACCATGTATGCCAAAATGAAATTTTCTGAATATCAATAAATTAATTTTCTTAATATTGTAAATTATTTGCAATAATCCATTCTTAATAACTTACATTTTTTCAAGGTCACTTAGAATATCACATTACCGTACTGATATACTTATTTTTATGAGTATTTGAATATATATTTTGAAAAAAAGCGGCAAATAAAAACATTTATACGCCATTATGAATGATCATGCATGATTTTAGCTTTTTATTTTAATTTTGATGCATTATATATTTTTTCCTGAGCAAGTAATTTACACTTAATTATTCTTTTTAATTCATTAAATGTAAATTCCTTTTGGAATAAATTTTTAATTATGCAACTGGATGTAGGAAGATTTTTTTTTTTAAGACAATTTTTCTGCTAAAACAAAATCTTTGCCTTTTGTATGATCATACATGTATAACATTAGTAATGAATAACGTATTTAGTATTTGTGGAGTTTACTTTTTATATATCTATTACGAAATCTTGAATACAAAGATTTAATTTCTTAAATTGTGCTATTTTTTTTACTTATAAACTGTATGAGTGATGTTACTCTTGTTTATAATAAATTCTATATTTAATTCTTGTGTTGTTGAATGATTCTTATTTTATTCAAATTATTTATTCATATATAACTTAACTGCTATCACTATTTTTTTTTTTTCAAAAAAATTTTAATATTTAACTAAACACTATTTATTTATGTATTTATTTTTTTTTTTTTTTTTTTTTTTTTTTAATGACTGGTATAACACTTTTTTTTTTAAATGGCCAGTTTATCTTTTTTAAATAAATATATATGCTGTTCATTTATAAATAAAAACTGTAAACTTATAAATACTTGTACTTTATTTACTTATACTTACGCTTATAAATAAAAAATAATAATATGATAGTGAATGTATTTGAAAACATATTCGATTTAACTGTAACTGTACTCTCTATTTAGTTCCAATAAGGCCCATAGCCTGTCAAGTGTTAAAATTAATGACTCTCAGTATTCACAGCAAGTACCTCCCACTGTGAGGACGGGCAGATTCAATAGCTAAAACTCGTCTTCACAGATGTTTTGAATAACTTCTCGCCTGGACAATAAACAAGTTTCTCGGAAAAGTATCCTTCCCCAGTGAGGGGGAAATGTACCAATAGTATTTGACCTTTTTAAACTGCCATTATGCCCTCTAAGTTTTAAAGCAAGCACCGTGCACCGAACTCAAAGCGAAATATAAGCATGTAAATATTCGATGTTTCTGAAGAAAAAGTTAAGAATAAATAAATGTAAAATTAGTAAGTTACTTTGGTTCTGAAAACGGCCTTTTTTTTTTTTTGGGGGGGTATATAATGCTTTTTATCTTGCAGGTTCATCGTTACGGCCCACACGTTCAGCAATCTTAAACTTTAATCGTATACAATATTTTTATGGCATCTACAACTGGTCCCAAATTGTACCGAGTTAATTTTAATTTTAAATTCTTGTAATTTTACTTTTTATTTTATCTTACTTTAATTCATTTTTAGTATTCTTTAATTTTAGAGCACCATTTTTTTTTTTTTTTTTTTTATCACAAACTAACATTAAGCGGCCAACTAATAATCGCAAATTTATATATGAATTAAGACGAGGAGGTTAAGGGTATATCCCCATTGTCACTCCGTAACTGGTACGCCAGTTGCCATTCTACTACGTTAGAATTTTAATTCCAGTTCAAAATGGCAAGTAAAAAAGAACGTAGCATTCAAAAGAAAAAAATTGTGGATTTCTGATATTGGAATACATGTCATCTATATTTTCTTTCATAATATTTTTCAGAGACATTTTAAAAAGTTATGAAATAGGCCATAAAACTATTAAATTTAAATATATATATATATATATATAAAGGTTAAAAAATACATATATATTTCCTAATGAAAAATATTTTCCGTTAAACTTCGTAAAACCATATAAATAGTTTATAACTTAAAGCACTATTCCAGTACGTTTAACGGTCTTTGGTACTACAGGCTGCAGGAAAAAAAACTGAAAGAGAAATATCAGCATGTAAACATTCGATGTTTCTTATGAAAAGTTAAAAATAAATGAAAAATTAGTTTATTACGTTAACGTTAGGTTCGAATCTTGGCGGTGTGTGAGTGGTTCGGAATCCACTTTAAACTGTAGATCCCGGTCTGTTTAGCTTGTGCACAAGATGGCCGTAGAGTGACAAACCAAACCAGTACATTTAAATTGCTTCGCATTAAAGAAAATACATTTCAGAAGTGTTCTTTGAAATGAAACTACTACTGTGCCCAAAAAGTAAGACCAATTTTTTTTTTTTTTTTTTTTTTCAAAAACTCTTTATTTATTCTCCCAAATTTTTTTATCGCCTTCAAAGTAATCTCCTCCGGACACAATGCACTTATGCCAACTTTTTCCAATCCTCAATGCATGCTAAAAAGTCATCGGCAGGGATGGCTTTCAAAGCGAGCGGCGATTCACGTTGAATCTATTCAATCGACTCAAAACAGTGTCCCCGGTGTGGTCTTTTGAGTTTAGAGAATAGCCAGAAGTTGAACGATGCTACATCAGGTGAATACGATGGTTATGAAACGATATGGATTTTATTTTTGGTGACAATGTCGCGAAGAATCAATGCAGTGTGAGCTGGCGCATTCAGTGTTTTCAGTACCAATCGAGATTTGACGCGTTTTATACCCAAAATGGAATTGTCCGATCCTTTTGAAATTCCAACATCATCAGCAAAGGCCTCTAATTGTAAATCGACGATTTATAACAACCAAATATTTAATTTTTGGACGTGAGCTTCATCGGTTGAGATTGATGGTCGACCAGAGGGCTGCTTGTCTTCAACGCGTTCTCTGCCTTCTTTTGAACTGTTTATACCACTTCTAAAAAAATTTTTTTTTCCGATATAGGAAGGCTCACCGAATGCCTTCTGCAACATTCTATACATTTCTGCAAACAAATCGAATGCAAGTTCTTTGCCCAATGAATTCAGACATTTCAAAAATCGCCGGAATCAATTTTAGCATCTCACAAAACCAATGTAACTCAAACACTAATGAATATTTTGACGTCACATTTCACACAGATGTCATGGACAATGCCAGCAACGTAAAAAAAGAAAAATAAATTGAAATTCCATAAGCCCCGCGAATTTTAAATTGAAAATTGGTCTTAAATTTTGGAAACGGCAGTATTTGAATCAATGCGTGATGAAAATCAACTTAATGACATCAGACTGACGACAGCAAAGCACATTGCCTAAGTGCGCTGCTTTGCTATATTTAATGATCCAATGACGGAGAGAATCCAGTAACTCAGTGAGAATACAACTCATAATTTTTCTCCAAAACATTAAAAATTCAATAATCATGGATGATAATCGACAAGGTCAATGTTTCTCAGAGGATCGACCACATTTCGAAGTTCGTAATAACAGTTTTAGATATGAGTTAATAAGAAATTGTTGATTTTAAACTATTTAAGATCTTTAGCTGCCTTTCTTATAATGTAATTTGGGAGTGTCATTTTAGTTTTGACTTTTCTTCAGGTTCGAATCCTAGTGGAAGCATGGATGTTTGTCAGTGGTTCGGAATCCACTTCAAACTGTAGATTTCGATCTGTTTAGTCCTCATGGGGCACAAGATGACCGTAGAACGACAAACCAAACAAGTACCTTTAAATTTCTCCGCATGAAAGTAAATTCATTTCTTAGAAGTGTCCTTTGGAAATTAAACTATATTTGAATAAATGCTTGATGAAAAACCAACTTAATGACATCAGACTAACGATAGCAAAGCAGGGCACTTGTCAATGTGTTTTGTTATACAATGTGCTTTGCTATATGTGATAGCAAAGCACATTGACAAGTGCCCTGCTTTACGGTATTTAATGATCCAATGACAAGAATCAAGTATGACAGTGAGAATACAACTCGTAATTTTTCTCCAAAACATTAAAAATTCAATAATCAGCGATGCTGAAATCAACAAGATCAATGCTTCTCAGAGCATCTACCACATATCGAAGTTCTTAATAAAAGATTCAGATATGAGTTAATAAGGAATTGGTAATTTTAAACTATTAAAGATCTCAGCTATCTTTCTAACAATGTAATTTGGAAGCGTCATTTTAGTTTTGACTTCTCTTCAGGTTCGACTCCGGGCCGTGGTATGGATGTTTATGAGTGTTTCGGAATCCACTTTAAACAGTCGGTCCTGGTTTGTTTAGTCCTCGTTACAAGATGACCGTAGAGCGACAAACCAATTTATGAAGTAAATATACAAAATAAAATATATACTGTTCATATTTCAATGTTAAATTTTAATTGCGAGCAAAAAAGACTATTATGTGATCTAATATTTTGATTGCTTTTTTTTTTTAATTTCTCTGCTATTTACTTAAATTAAGAAATAAGTTGAGCAAAATATCAAAATTACTAAAAGATAGAAAAAAGGAACGCAATATTTTTTTATTTATTATTTTTTTTTTTTTTAAGTTAAGGGACACAAAGACTGAATCACTCGTCTAAAAAGAGGTATTGCCTGTTTTATTTTTTGAGTTCACAGAATAATTAAATTATATTCTGCAAACTCATGATTCGCGCAACTTGGAACGTCTAATATAACAGGTTGTAGTATGAACAAAAAATTGTCTATAGTGGGTCTAAATCTAATATGGGTAAATATAATTTTATATGCGGTCTGTGGAATTAAGATGCATTTCCAAAGTGGTCCGCAAGATCGTTTGGGTTGACCACCCTGGTTTAGAATCAATTCTGGTCGGATTGAATATTTTCTAAGAAGGCATTTAACAATACAAATGTGTGAAGTTAAACAAACAAAAATATTTTCTACTACTCCATAAAAACATCTTTCTCCCCCATACTTATTATCTATTCCCTCCTAAACTCACCCCTATAGATATCAAATTTCAAACATCTGGTACGGAGATTGGGAATTTCTTATATTGAACTAAGATAACCTAAAATAATTAGTAACATACTTCGAGTTGCAAGTTGGCCAATTGAGGTGGCCAACCCAAACGATCTTACGGGCCCCTTTGAAATGCATCCTAACACCGAGGGCCGCATATAAAATTATATATCCATATATTAGATTTAGGCCCACTATAGACATTTTTCGGTCACTCGGTCATCAGGCCCCACAGTTTTGCATACATACATCGTTTTTACTGATTGTAACCCTCAGTAGCTAATTAATCATACTTCGGTACCACAGGTTTCGGGTTCGAGTCCCGGCCGTGCCATGGATGTTTGTAGTGGTTCGGAATCCGCTTTAAGCCGTAGGTCCCGGTCTCCTACGACTGTAGAGCGTCACAGAGCACAATCAGACTTCTCTCACCCACATCATTCCCAAACTGTATTGGGGCAACTCAGCTCTAGGCAGAGTGATGTAGTGTAGTAGTAGTAGTAGTAGTAATTAGCCATATAAAAGCATACAAAAATTTTAAAATTCAATTTTCTTGTAAATTATTGAGATTCTTTATATTACTGTAGTATTGGTCACGATAGTGTTAATTATCATGACCAATACTAAAAACTACTATTTTAAATCAAATCGGGGACGTACAGTTCATGACTTCTGCTAAGTTATGATCGGCAGAATTTTTAAAATAAGGAAGCAAAAAAAAAAAATTTTTTTTTTTTTCTAATTCACTAACCAATATAAAAACATTCATATGATAAATCTGAATTAAATTACATCAGGAAAAACATTTCTAAATTTATGTTACTTTGAGATCAGTATGTAACTTTTTTTGAATCAATTTGCCGTACGGGTATGAGTACAAAGGAAACAATGCATTTCTAAGAAAACTTTTTGCAATCTCCATTTAAAAAAAAGGAAGTGGAAAAATGAAAATAAATAAATAAACAACCTTTAGTACAGGTTTACTACTGACCTGGTAGAATTTCCACAATTTTTCTTCCTGCATTAAGCAATTGTGAATTCTCTCCATTTTTTTTATTATTGAAAATTTTAACATAAGCGGTAATGAATTTACAGAAATAGTTCATGCCTGTATTTAGTTTATATGAGTTTAGAAACTTTTCTAGCTGAAATATAAAATTATGTATAAAAAAAAAAAAAATCCTTATCAATTAAACAACTTTAAAACTAAAAAAATAAAAATAATAATCAATAATAAAATTTTTGTATTCATAGACGGAAATTCTAACACATATTTATAATTACAGAAAATAAAATGAAATATTTTTTTAAAATAAAACGATAAAAAAAAAATGAATGAATTAAAAAAAATAATAATCAATAATAAAAGTTTTTATTCATAGAAAGCAATTCTAACACATTTTTATTATTATAGAAAATAAAAAAGGAAATTTTCTTTAAAAAATAAAACAATAAAAAAAAAAATGAAAAAATTATGTAAATAAGCTTTGGGAGTTATAAAGGTTTTTTTTTTTTTTCAAGTTTTTTTTTTCAAATAGTGTACTGGTAATATTTTCAAAGTTAACTATAACGTTTTTACCCACTACCTATTAACAATAAAAAATTGTACGTACTATAAAAATCACAATTAACAGAAATTTAATTTTCACACAGATGGTTTTTTTTTTTTAAATCATATCGGGCTCTTTTCTTTTTAATTTTATATATGATTTCCTTCTCTCTACTTTTCTTTTTGATTAGTATTTCAAAGACAAAAAATTCGATCTGACATATAGTTTTACGTTTTAACAAATCTTCGATATTAGATAGCTTCCGTTTTTCCCCTTTTTTTTTTTTTTTTTATCCACCCGAAAATTTAAATTAAATTTTTGGTAGAACAAAAATTATTTTATTTCCGTTCAATGATAGAAGCCGTAGCTCTTTACGTAAGATACTTTCAAATGAAAATCAATTTTTGAAAAACGAAATTCGATTTCGTGATTGAAATAAATATATCTGTACTTCGTATTAGGCTATATATAATTTTGGATAAAAAAAAATGTATGATATTGATAATGTTTCGTATTTAAGCTTACAATTTGATTCGAAAAATGCATGCAAATGTTTTAAAAGGCTTGAAATGTCGTTAAAATGTTATATCAGGAGATATTTTAATATTAGACTTTAGTCAGGTATTCTTATTTATTTTTTAACAGCTACTATCCTTTGAAATACCCAATAATTATCACATCATTATTTTTATTTAACCTAACATCTATTAGGAAACATTTAATCAAAATTCGCACTAAAAATTATATTGAATTACTTGAAATATTTGAATGTTTCATAGTATTAATTTTTTGATTGTACGATCTTGTGGATTTCTATTTTCTATGACTTTTCATTCTGGGCGTTGCAATTTCAGTGTTGAAGAATGTATTTATGTACGTTTGTGTGTATGTGTGTGTGGTGTTTGTGCATGTCTAATTTGTTATGCAGTTTTTAGCTAAAACTGAAATATGTTGATTTTTAAAACTTGCGTGGGGTGCTCGATATCAATCGTTATAATTTTTCACTAGTTTCATTCCGAAATGCAGAGTTAGTTTAAAAATGTCATATAAAGCACCCCATGCTTTTAGAACAGTGACATTCATTTTCTTGTCTGTAATTTTATTCTTATGTTAACAACTATTTTTTACTTTTTAGTTTGATTAACTCTAAAAGCGTGTTTTTTAGAGTTTTTAAACTATAATATTTAAATAAGGTCCCGGTACGGAGAACTAGAACTACAGTTCTTACAATATTTTAATTGTGAGCAAAACAAAGGCTAAAAACGAATAGGTCAAGCCAGCCAGGATTCTAACAGGAAATCTCCTGATCCGTAGTCAGGCGCGTTATCCGTTGTGCCACTGCCCCACGTATGTTTGAATGTCTTGGGTACTTTCATTCTACATGGGTTAAATTGCTCTTGATAAGTTAAAATAAAATCACTCATCCTGGCGATCCTAATCATGATGAGATAATAAACTTATCAAAATATTTTAGTGTCGTCGGTCCTTGATAAGTCTGCAACGTTTAAATTAAATCTGATCGTTTAAAGTAGAGCAAAATCGAGCCCAAAGAGTCAGTTAGAAACAAACTAACTAACATACAGGTGAAACTAATAAAAGCGTATTAAAAAATAATACTCCTATAAAAATATATATATATATTCTGATGATATTTCTAGAGAAACTAGCAGAAAAGTTTATATCAACAATTAAGATAGTAAAATTTATCGAATAATAATAATAATAATAATAAATTCTATGATATGAGTTCTTTTAGATATACAAAAAAAAAAAAAAAACAAGACATTTAAAAAAATTCGATATTCTCCTAGGTTTTTCCAATGACTTGGCAAAGGGGTGCTCTTCATTTTTTGTAGTATGGCATGTTTAATTGATAGAAGAAATAGCAGAAAATCTTTATTGTCCTTTTTAAAATTTCATAGTATGTCTGATGGCTCCATTTATCCTATTCTAAATTGAGAGTTTTTAATACAAAATATGACTAAAAATATGTTATTGATTGGAAAGTATATTTAATTTGAGGGCAAATAATATTTTAAAAATCTATCCTTTCATATATATATATATGCGTGTGTGTGTGTGTGTGTGTGTGTGTGTGTGTGTGTGTGTGTGTGTGTGTGTGTGTGTGTGTGTGAATGCACTACAATAATTCTTCAAAATATTGTAGATTCACTCATATTCGGTATGCCCATTATGCTAAGTATATGTTGTATCTGTTCCTCTTTTAATGTTTTCATTGAAGTTCAGATGTAGATAAAAAAATTTTAATGTATATTTTTCTGTAAACTATCAGACAGGCGTTTGGTCTTATATCAGATTAGAGTCCACTCTGTGCGTAAACTTATCTAGTTTTAAAGCTGCATTTTATCTTATATTATATATCTTTTAAAATATATTGGATTTATGTTAAAATATGCTGCACTATATTTTCATTGGATTTATATGACATATATACTCACTATGTATTTCTTTAGTTCAACCAAAAGAAAAATACTAAATGCATTATTTGCATTCGAATTTTGTCATTTTGCCTCTGATGGATATTACGACATTATTCAGAGTAAGAAAAGAGTCACCATATCTTCATTGGAATGAATTGGCCTCTGGAATGTTCTTACTCACTATCTTTTTCCTTGAACCCATTTGAGAAACTTTCCGGCTTACAGGTGTATTGTAACCTCTCGCCACCTCGCTGCATACACATTAACCATTAAACCTCTCCAAGGACATAAAATACTTGGAGCATATACATATGTATATATATATGTGTATTGTTCTAATGCAGTTGGCAATACAGAGATAGTTAATCTGTATGCCAAAAGCAAGTGGGCTGCACCGTTGTTACTCAATTAACACCAATCAGGTGGCACGTGTAGCTTGAAGATATGCTACGGACGCGAGTAACACTACCCTCACAATTCTCTATGTTCCTATTAGACCAGGACCTACGGTTTAAAGTGGATTTCGAACCACTACAAACATCCACGGCACCGTCGGGACTTGAACCCGAAACCTGCGTCACCGAGCGCCAGAGCGCTAGCCACTTGGCTGAGAAAGATGCAAAATATGTATATAAAATATATATATATATATATATATATATATATATATATATATATATATATACATATTATGCATCTAATTGCATATTATGCATAATCACGCAAAATAATACACAAAGGGTAATAAGAATGAAAGTTAAAAACTAATAGAGACAAATAAATAATGGATAAACTTAATTAGATATTTAAAAAAAAATATCTGCTTTTCCGAAACAACTTATAAGAATACTAGTATAAATATGTATGGTTATATTAAATTTATGATAATATTTAAATTGTGAAAATTATCTAAATGGAATAATTTTATACTAAACAAATGTACTACATTAATAATAGCTTTTACTACAATTGCCTTTTAAATGGCAATGTTTATCCCAATATATGAATATGAATACATTTGAACATGCATTTTTCATTTTAATTTTTTTTTTTTATTTTATCATGATTATTATTATTTTTATTTTTTATTTATTTATTTTTGAATGCATATGAAAATTCGAATCAATTTTTCATTAACAAAATTTGTTCACTGTTACAAAGTATATTTGATTTTTAATTAAAAAGAAATTAAAAATTTAAAAACGTACTTATAAAAAAATTAATTATTTTTCATTAACAAATAATTCTTTTAATCATTGATTTATAAATAATACATGATTTTCATAATAAAAACATTAGCTTCTAGAATTCATTATTTTAGATAATTTTAAATATATAGAATTAAAATTATACTTATTATACATGATTTCCATAGAATTATGACAAAAGAATTATATTTATTATATTCTCTCTATTACTATTACTATATTTAATTGACAAGAAAGCCTATATTTTTATCAACCAACTTTTTTTGCTTATAATATAATGGAATTAAATTTAATAAAATTTCGATTATAATCGTCTGTTTTTATTTTATTCATGTTGAGTTGTTAGAATGTTATTCCTGTTAAAATTTAAAATATCTGATTAATAAATATTGAAGAATTATATATCGTTTGCTGGTTATTAAAACAATTAGATTTAAATATTTTATCTCTGAATGTTAATTTATTTAAATATAATTATAATAAATTATATTTAAATATTTTAAAAATATATTTAAAAATATTTAAAAAAAATATATTAAAAATATATAAATACTAAAAAAAAAAATATATATATATATATTAAATCGTTTGTACTTTTAAGAGATCTGTTTATGTTTTAGAATATTCTTCTACAATATTTTTTCAAAATGGAAAAATATTGTAACTAATAAACCTATTATATTATTTGGAATAAATTAAAATTATTTCCATTTAAATCTTATTCAATTATTTATAAAAATAGAAAAAATTAAAATTTATTAAAAATATTTAAAAATATAAATACATATAGTATTTAAAAAAAATCGATTATCGCATTATCGTATATCGATTATCGTAAAAAATCGTATTATTTATGTTTATGTTTATTTTATTTTATTTAAGGAAAATGATTATAAAAAAATGGCAAGAATATTAAATAGTATTAAAAACTATTTTAAATATTCTGCATTATTAAATAAATTTAGAAATTTTTTTTTATTTATTTATTGTATTTTAAATAATTATAATAGATTCTAAAAAGAAATGTTATAAAAAGATTGGCAACAACGATAATAGATGGGAATTTTATATTCTTGGATAAATTAATTGTTTGCGTTATATGAAGTACATCTGGGATTTGAAATTATTAAAAAAATTGAAAAATAGCAATATTAATATATGTAAAAATAAAATAATAATGTACTATAAAATTTTGTTAAATTTTATGGAATTTTCTTTATGTATTTATTATTGGATTGACGCAACTTTATTTTCGAAAACATCTGTTAGAGATGAATGTATAAATTGAAAAACGATTAGATAATTTGCCATCGTTCAAATTCATTGAAGTTTAGAAATATAAGAAACTTACAATAGTACATAAAGTAAGTTCACAAATCCTAAAACTTTGATGAATTTTGGCAGTAGTTTATCAATTTTTAAGAAAAAATTAATTTAATTTTAATTTTAATTTTTATTAAAATTTGGAAAAGGTAAATATACTGGATATCAAAGAATTTTAAACTTATTGCAAAAAATACAGTAGATTTATTAGTTATAATATTTTTCCCATTTTGGAAGAAAAAAAAAAATATTGTAGATGAATAATTTAAAACATAAATAGAGCTCCTAAAAGTACGAATGATTTACATGTTTATAACAATTCACATTCGATTTAGAATCATGCCAAATTTTCTGTTCAAACTAATTTTCGTTCGTAATTTATATTTCTCAGACATATAGTGCCACATTACATAAAATTGTCTTACAATTAATTATATTTATGTAGCATTTACATAGGGACTGATGGCCAAATGACAAGAGTGTCTGGAGCTCTGTGCCCCAGAGTTCGAGTCCCGGTGGTGCCATGTATATTTGTAGTGGTTCGGAATCCCTTTTAAACTGTAGGTCCCAGTCTAATATGACTTTAGGGCGTAGGGCTGGCAACCCTACACTGAAAAAAAAAAACATCTTCTGTCTCGAAATTGACTGACAGATTGCCTTGGCCCACCAAAGGGCATGGGGCTATTGCACCAATGACGAGGAAGTATGTACTTATATAATTAGAATATTTCTATAACTAAATCAGCCAAACGAACTTCATTAGAAATCTGCAAATTAATTTAAACTTAGAAAAACATTACACTATTAAAAAAATCCTTAAAACAGTTAGTTTAAGTTATGCAATTTTTTTTAATCATAAAAATGTTATAAAAAGGATTTTATTATGAGCAGTAAATCTAGATCAATGAAGCTGCTTCATGGAAGGATGCCAAATATTATTCAAAAAATGATGGAAGAAGTCATGATTAAAGACTACAAAACTAACAGGAATATTACAAGAATATTATGAAATATAAGCAAATTAAAAAATAGTTAAAGAATATAGTTTATATAGTTTATGATATCCTTTTCTCCAAACAGTTTTTGCAATTTCATGATTGTAACGCTTCCTCCACACATCACCCTCTCTTATAGGTCCACATTCTACTGAGCCCAATAAGTAAAACCATTTTTTAATTTAAATTTCCTGGGCATATGGAACTTCAATTTTTTTTTTCTTTTTTAGGTTGCTGACACTGTTCTCGATATCTGTGTGAAATTGGACGTCAAAATATTCATTAGTGTTTTGAGTTACGCTTGGCTTTGTGGGACGCTAAAACTGAGTCCGGCGATTTTTTGAAATATCTGAATTAATTGAGCAAAGAATTTGCATTCAATTTTGTTAGTGGAAATGTATAGAATGTTTCAGAAGGCATTCGGTGAGCATTCCTATATCGGAAAGAAATGTTTACAAGCGGTATAAACAGTTCAAAGAAGGCAGAGAACGCGTTGAGCCCTTTGGTCGACCCTCAACCTCAACCGACGAAGCTCACGTCAAAAAAATTACAGATTTGGTGCTTGCAAACCGTCGATTTACAATCAGAGACCTTGCTGACGGTATTGGAATTTCAAAAGGTTCGGTCAATTCCATTTTAAAAGATCTTTTAAGCCTCAAATCTCGATTGGTACCGAAAACACTGAATTTTTGGAAAACATCGTCACGTTGAAGTGTGTGAAACAATCTTTCTGACTATCAGAACAAGTCGAAATGCATCCTAACTGGAGATGAGACTTGGATTTATGCTTAAGACTCGGAAGCAACCGATCAATCGAGAGAATATCGTGACAAAGATGAAGCAAGACCGAAAAGACTTTTGGGGTACCTTTGTATAGCTCTTAAGATCTTCCTCTCCCAGGTTATCAACATCTTTTCCTATTTTTTTAATTCCTTCTGTTAGTTCACATTCTCCCTATATATATCTTGTTCAAATTTTCAATCGTTCATAAAATACTTTTTATTCATCCACTCCTGTTCAAATACATTTTTTTTTTTTTTTGAACTTGTAGTGGATGACACTGATGTTAATATAGTTTTTTTTTCAAATATTAATTAATTCATTAAATTAAATTAATTAATTTTAGGGTTTTTTTTTAGATTTAAGTTGCATACATCTACCAATAGGTGGCGCCAGATAAACTTAAATTATTTATGAAAATTATTTATAAAGGACTTTCTGCAATAGAGTGAAAAAAAATTAGGAATTGACTTTAAAAATTTTTTTTTATATTACTTGTTGAGTTAAGGTCCAGTTCCCTGACCTATAAATAATATATATACATACACATTACATATAAAAATAATTTTTGTTATTGTACATCGGTGGATCTCATGTTTCCCTTATGTATGACACGAACAGCCCACTGACAATGAAAGGATTGAAAGTGACATTGTCTTAAAGAAGAACTTTTATGAGTAACTGCTTAACATTTTGATGTCGTATGGGAGAAAATCAGGAAGAACTCTCGCCAGGCAGTCTGCGAGCTTATGAAAGTAGCCACAATCATCATCGAATTTTCAGGTTTCTAAAAAAAGTTTTATTTAGAATTCATTGAAATGGAAAATCTTACACAATGATGAACACATATGTTTTTCAATAATCCTCTATCTAAACTTGACATAATAGAGAGTTTTTGCATACCGTACGTTAGTTACCGTAGGACGTCCGTTAGCTTTTTCTCCCTAGCGCGCATGCTCATAGGAAACTGAACATGCGCGCTAGGGAGAAAAAGCTAACGGACGTCAGGCATCCTACGGTAACTAACATAAGGTATGCAAAAACTCTCTAATTATTACTAAACGTTGGTTTACCATGCCATTTAAATGCATGTTTATCACATAAGGAAGAAGTTTTTAATAAATTCATTTCAGATAAAGGATGGAGCAATTTTTTTTTTTCAAATGACGTAAATTTAAGAAGTGTTTATTTATTTATTTATTATTATTATTATTATTATTTTTTTTTACAATTAATGCTATTTTTTTTAACTTTTTTTTTCTAATAATAATTTGTGTTGCCAGCTTTCTAAAATTTCAATTTCGCATACAATCCTACCAAATTTAATGTTTTCTAAATATGTATAAAAGTGAAAAATGTATATTGTTATTAATATTTTTAAATTTATATTTAATGTAGTCTTTTTAACTTGCAGAAATTATATAAAATTATACATATATTTTATAAGTTATTTTATATATAATATAATTTTATTATAATTTGCAATATATATATATATAACATAACATATTTCATAATATATATTTATAATTATTTTTAGTATAATTTTATATTTAATATTTTAATAATACTTATGGGGGCCTGATGGCAGTGTGACTAGCACTCTGGTTCTCGGTGCCACAAGTTTCGGGTTCGGCTCCCGACGGTGCTATTGCGCCTATTCGGAGGCTTATAAACATGCGCCAGAGGCTTTACTTGTCGTGTTTCAAACCTGACTTCCCTTATTTGGTTTGGTTTGTCACTCTACGACCATTTTGTGCACACTTTAGGCTAATTAGACCGGACCTACTGTTTAACTGGATTCCGAACCACTCACAAACATCCATGCTACCGGCAGGATTCGAATCTGAAACCTGCGGTACCAAAGGCCAAAGAGCTAGACAATTGGTCACCAGGCCGCCCCTTATTAGGAAACCCAATTATCCATGAAGCAGTTATGGTTCAAAATTTAAAAGTGGTATAAATTAAATTTCCTGTTGTCTTAATATTAATAGCTTTATTTAAGATTTGATCAGATTTTTGTTTAAATATTAAAGAATCTTGTTATTCGTTTGCAAACATTGCAGTAGTAAATAAATATATCTTTAGAAAGTTGAAATTTTTTTAAATCTATTCAGAGAAACGTAACGTTCGTAAACATCATAGCAAACGCAATTGAAAAACTAATCTGATATTTTAAAATGTTTGTGAAATTTAATTTATTCGAATTATCCAATATTCAATGCTCGATTTTTGAAATCAGTGCGCTCTTATATGTAAGTTAATTATTTTTTATTTTGTACGTCAAATTAATTTTCTAACTGGTGTATGCTCGAAATAAGGTGCATGTTTAGAATATTTGCATGCTTTTATCTTCTATGCCATACATTTGTGAGTGGTTCGGAATCCACGTCAAACCGTAGGTCCCGGTCTAATTAACCCGAAGTGTGCACAAAATGACCGTAGAGCAACAAACCAAACCAAACCAATCTATGCCATACAACCTTTGTTTCCCCCCCCTCTGTGTGTAGGTTTGGTTTGTCGCTCTACGGTCATTTTGTCTACACGAAGGCTAATTAGAACGGGGCAGTTTAAAGTGATCTCCGAACCACTAACAAAACATATTTGTCACTGCAGGATTCGAACCTGAAGCCAGTGCTATCACAGGCCAGAGCGCCAGGCAATTGCCTTCAGGCCGCGTATTTAGGAAAGAGAATGCTTACAATTTATGATAGTTTGAAGCAATTATTTTAATGCTTTTTGCTTACAGTTTTGTCTCTTTGAAGCATATAACTTTGTTCAGAACCGTTAATATGGTAATGAGTGACAATATGCTTGATCTGGGATTTGAACTCATTCCAAATATTATTGTACTTCATGATATATATGTGCATCACAATAATATTTGTGTAAAAAAAAATGTTTTTTTTTTTTTTTTCATATAAGTATATTAAAAATTTTTATACTGATTTATGCAGTACCAGATAAAACTTTTCAGTTGACCCTATCCCACAAAAATTCGCCGTTACCATATGGACCTCACAATCCACCCCTCTTCTAATATACCCCCACCCCTCAAACCCCCCTTTTTCGAACGGAACAGCGGAGAAGACCTTTTCGCAAACGGTGGCGCACCTTCACTGTACTCTATTGATCAGCGAACGAGGGGGAAACCGATCTTTCCAGGAGCGACTAATGCTGCAACGTCCACGTGGTCTCAGAGCCTCCAATTGGCCGGCTTTGGCTCGAACAGAGGGCGCCAAGGTTACAGTTGGCGCGCACTGGCGGAAAAGTGCACCTCAAAGTTTGGCGATAAAGAAATAACAGGGGAAAAAAGTTATGAAACTTCATTAACGCTTACTTTTTTTTTTTTTAAACTTAGCTCGTATGTGTTTTTGGATAAGATTAAGGTTTTATTTCACTTTATTAAGTATTGGTTCACAGAAAAAAATTTAAAAAAAAATTAATCGATTGATGATTCACGGGTGTTAATGAGAAACTATATTTCGCAACAAGTGTAGTCGTACAATATAGTCTTCCTACGAAAAAAAAAAAAAAATAGAATATGTTTTTTTTGGTTCGACTACTACTGGAAAAATCATTTCCTGCTTGCTTTTACTTAGGTATAGTAAATTGTATACTTCTCAGAAATTAATCGATTTTTAATGAATACCTATAAAGTGCTTAGCAATAAGAAAGTTTCCGATAAGTAAATGAACGTCTAATAATAATGAACATTTATATTAGATGTTCATTTAAATAATGAATGATAATGAACATTTATGGAAAATAATGAACGGAACATAATGAACATCTAATAATAATGTACATTTATAGAAAATAATGAAGGGAACATAGTGAGCATTTATGAACCTCAGAATGTAAGTATAAAAAATGAACTTGTTTGGAGAAAGAAAATAGAGAGTTTTTGCATACCGTACGTTAGTTACCGTAGGACGTCCGTTAGCTTTTTTTCTCTCTAGCGCGCATGCTCATAGGGACGTCCGTTAGCTTTTTCTCTCTAGCGCGCATGCTCATAGGAAATTATGTTTCCTATGAGCATGCGCGCTAGGGAGAAAAAAGCTAACGGACGTCCTACGGTAACTAACGTACGGTATGCAAAAAACTCTAATAGGATATCGAAAATTATTTATTTTTTTCTAATTATTAATTTCTAATTATTTATTCTTATTTATAATTCTAATTCTAATTATTTATTCTTCTAATTATTTATTCTAATTATTTATTTCTAATTTTTTATTATTTATTTTTAATATAAAAAAAAATTTTTTTTTTTTAAAGTCGTTTCCTACTCAGGTCAACAAAGAAAAATTTTATTTTAGTTACTTTTTATTAAATAATTACAATTAATATAAATATGCATATACATATGACAGAATCGCAATATTAAGTGGCAAAATAGAAAGCGAATTTTCAAAAATTACTGAATTAATATTTGAAAAAAACTGTATTAACATCAAGTGACATTCACTACAAGTTAAAAAAAAATGTATTTGAACTTGAGTGGATGAATAAAAAGCATTTATTAACGATTGAAAGTTTGAACAAGATATATAAATAAAATGGGAGAGTGTGAACTAATAGTAGGAATTGAAAAAAGGATAGAAAAATTACACAATAACAAATAAATCTACTGTTCAGTTTGAATTGATTATTAAACAATGATGACCAAAGAAAAGTTTTATAATCATGATTCTTATGTATAAAATTGTCATTGAATACTCTACATATAATTCTTCTTCATTGGCGCAACAACCCTACGGTGGGCCAAAGGCCGTCTGCCTACTAGCAGATTTTGAGACAGGAGATGTATTTTTCTTTTTACGGAGTAGGGCTGACATCCCTACGTCCAACGTTCTATAGTCACATTAGACTAAGACCTACGGTTTTAAAGTGGATTCCGAACCACTACGAGGATCTATGGCACTCCCGGGACACGAACCTGAAATTTATAGCACCGAACACCAGTCAATCGGCCATCAGGTCCCATCTCATTGATACAGAAGGTAATAATTTTTAATTAAAAAAAAATTAATTTTTAAAAATTTTTTTATAATTTTTAATTTTTAAATTTTTTATAATTTTTAATTTTTTTTTTAAATTTTTTTTTTATAATTTTGAATTTTTTATAGAAGATAATAATTTTTATTTTATGAAGTCATCAGGTTATACTTGCTAATATGTATATCTATAAACATATTTTTAATTTTCCTTAGAAAAGAGTTCGAAGCCATGGAGCAACAAAAAAATTTGCGAATATAGTTTTTCAGGTCAAAATATCTGCAGAATATGCTGTCAGTTGAGCGAACATGCCACTATGCGCCCGTATTATGCGTAGTCTTACTAAAAGATTGCGCTATTAGACAGTGCACATATGGGATTATTACAGACATGGATTCTGTAAGCCAAATAAGATTCTAAAATAAAATTCAGACATGATAAATCGATTCTTATAATGTTATTAGTGGCAACAATGGTTGGATTTTTATTTATATATTTGTACTTATTATGTTTATAAGTGGCCTGTAGTTACTTCAGAGAGAATATATATATGTTCAATTGCTAATTTTCCTTAGCAAAATATTCATTGTTAAATTTCATCTTTTACCCATGTATCAATGAAGGATTTGCAAATAAATTAATCAAGGTATCTGTAGAGCATGCTGAGAGTTCCTTATGTCTGTTCCCTATGCATCTCTATATGCATTCAGATATAGACATTAAAATGTAGAGCCCGGAGACTATACACTCAAGATCCAAAACATTATGACCACCCCTACATTTTGCAATGAACTCGCCTGGATGACGTGGAAGGCACGTGATCAGGTGGAAGTGGTATTTAACTGGTATTAATCCATGCCAAGACGGGTTGAAGCTGTGTTGCGCGCGCCAAAGGTGGGCCAACTCGTTATTGACAGGTGGTCATAATGTTTTGGCTCTTGAGTGTATATATATAGTCTCCGTGGATACGACATGGAATTACTATATATTATATAGTATAGTATATATATATATCTATATTACTATACTATATGGAATTATTACATGACAGTGTACTGTAAAAAAAAAAAAAATGATGTTTTACAATAAAATTTGGAAATTATAAAGTGATTACTGTTAATAATATTTATGGCAGCAATTTTGGACTTGATAAGTATTTTGGATTCGAAATCGAAACCTGTGGCATCGAGTGCCAACAAAGTCCCTCGGCCATCAGGCTTATACTTATACTAGTTTTAAAACAAAAATTACAACATTCAAGTTTAAATATATTTTTAAATCCTTTTTTTCCCCTTCATTGTATTTTTCTGAGGATTATAAACATAAAGATATTACTGATATTGTTTTTTATTGTATTTTTATCTATGGTAAAGAAACAATAATAAGTATATAAAAACTAATTTTTGGTTCATCAAGATGGCCATTTTCTAAACATCATCATCATCATTCGTATAGTGAATATTTTTTTCTATTAAGAAAATTTGAAAAATGGAGCAAGAAAGGGTCATTTTTTAGAAAATTCAAGGGGCAGTGGATTAAAATAGTAAATAATATTAAAAAAAATTATACGCCAACGAAGAAATTATTCTATATTAATAAGGATTTAAAATCTCGAGTTTTCCATCGTTTGTTTTTATATTCATATGTATGTGAAAAAAAATTATTCGTCATTGTGAATTCATCGTCTTTTAGACATAAAATTATAGTTTATTTTTCTTATTGACACAAAAATTATTACTTGCTTTTTCTTCTTGACAGTTTACTACACTTTAAGCAATTTCTTTTTTGTCATTTTTATTTAAAATGTCATCCAATATGCTTTGTCATCCGCTATTTCTTTTTTAATCTGATGCGCAAAGTTTCGCAATGTTCGACTTTTCATTTTCGAATACGCTTATTACATCCACCAAATATCTTTTCTGTATTTCTGTAAATGTCCATTTTATATATTTCAACCCCTCCACTGATGTCACCACCGTGTGGAGCTCCCGTGGGACTCTGACCCTTTGAACCGCTGACTGCACGCAGCTGTGGGCAAGGTCATTTCAGCCGGACAGGTGAGAGATAAGACACGAAACTCGGTCCTCCAGGTCAGAGGTCAAGTATTCGACTGACTCCCTAATAGAAGCTCGATAAAGATGTCGGTATTAAGGAGACGATAAAAGTAGGCGAAAAAAGGGGATAAAATATTCAGTATTGTACTGTTTTTGAAAAGTATTTATAATACAGTAGAACCTCTTTAAGTCGAACCTGGATAAGTCGAAAACCTCCACAACTCGAATAAAAATTTTATTCTCTTCCCAAAACCTCCATTACTCGAAATTTCAACCCTCTATAAGTCGAAATAATTCGTCAACCCCCACAAGCCATTTTGGTAAATATTTTCCCACCTGTAACTCGAAAAAAAATTTGGACCTCTGTATCTGGAACATTAGCAATGTTTGATTTTACAACCTTTTTTACCAAGGTTGTTTCGGAATTATTTTGATTTTTTATTGTAGTACATAATACAAATTTTAAGTTGCAAATAGACATGTTTATTACCTGTGTAACTTGAATTTTTGTTTATTTTACCTCTCTAACTCCAAATAAGTTAGAAAGAATCTAAACCTCTACAAGTTGAATATTTCCTTACAAAATCCGCGTGAGTCGAAATCCTCCATAAGTCGAAAACTCTATAACTCGAATTATTTGGCGTCTCCTTGAAGTTCGACTTACAGAGGTTCTACTGTATTATAATGATGTCACCAAAGTAAATGCTATAATAATTCATTTTTGTTGAACATTGGTGGACCTCGTGTTACGCGAATAGCCAATCCACAAGTGATAAGGGTTTGATTGTCGCTCTATTATCATTTTGTGCGCACTTTGGGCTAATTAGACCGGGACCTACAGTTTAATGTGGATTCCGAACCGCTTACAAGCATCCATGCCACCGCCAGGAGTCGAACCTGAAGCTACGATGCGACATTTGAGTCCTTCCCACGTCTAAAAGAATTCGGAGGACTCAAAATGACCAGAATAGCTAAATTGCAAATCTCCTTACATTTTCATTTATTGCTACGATGTGGAAAACTAACACTAATACTGGCTTTCGTAATATTTTTTTCTCCTAAATGATATCTAAAATTTTAAGAAGTTGTTGAAGTAGCTGAAGAAGAAGAAGAAAAGTTGGGAATTCAAGTTTGAATTTTTTTTTATCTTATTATTTATCGTATTCTATTTCAAGGAAATTAATAAAATTTATTTTTTCCACTTATTAGAGTCAAATTAAATAAACTAAGGTGGAAAGAAAAATAAATATTTTTAAGCGAGTTACAGACCAACTGGTGGCTCAGTGGCAATGCGCGGATGGTGAGCATTAGGGCTGAGGTTAAATCCAATTACGGCTTTATTGTAGACACTTTTTTAAAAAACGAGGAGCCTCGATGCTGTTTGTATGTTCAGCATCTTGCCTTGTGAGTCGGTGGGAGTTTTCTGGAGTTTTCACTCATACTTCGCGCAAATACTGGATAGATCCCCTAAAAGTCCTCTCGGAAGGCACTGCCCTCCTTCATCAGCGACTGGAATCAAGAATGAAGGCAGTACCAGTAGTAGGTAGTAATCTAGTCTATAGTCCTAGATAGAAGTCTAAGCTAGGTAGAGTCTAGACTTCCTTACGGGTACTCCATCACAACAGAAGCTGCCCCTTTACCTCCTTCCATGAATAAAATTACTTATGGGATGTCCGTCGGGCACAACAGGACACTGAGGATCAGACACAACAACACACGCGAGTTACAAAATGTTGCGAAAACGCAACGTTATCCCACAACGAATCATGGCAAAGTTATGTAATGTAAAGACACATTATATTTTATGTTGGTTTAGGTTGGTTGGTTAGACACATTATATTTTATGTTATTATATTTTAAGTTAGTTTAGTTGAATAAAAATATAAGTCTTATAAAAAATTTTCAACTGATCTGGCATCTACAAATATAAATAGCAATTCGTGAGTAAATAAATAATTAATAAAAAAATTACAAAATTGCCTAACTTACCGTTATAAAAAATAACATGCGAGATCAAATGTCCTCTTTATCACGTAGTAACAAATTTTGAAACATTTATCATAAAAAAAAAATAGGAAAAAAAATTTATTTAATGTTTCGTATTCTCAGTGTCAGTTTAAATGGGTTAAGACTTTTTTAAGCAAAGATTTTAAGTGAGATAGATCAAAGCTAAAGTATTCGTCTAATTACCATTTAAGCTATTTAATTATCTAAGAAATAAATAATTTGTTGCAATACTTTTAATTACTAAAAAATATATACAAGGCATCTGAATCATCAGATTTATTATTATTTTCAAATTATAAACTGCATTTATCTGTTACTTAGCAGATGTGTGAGAGAAAATAACAAAGATTTAGTTTTTTATTGAAATCGTATGTATTTGTACGTTCGCATAAAAAGTTCAAGTACGATGACGTTTAAACCTAGCAAGAGTTCGAATTTTGAGGAAATGAAGACCGATTGTTAATGATTTTTACTCCGCATCGTCAGACTAAGCACCTGAAGTTTCGCTATCAATGATTCTGTTAATCTTTTCTGTTCGACAGATCCACTGTTGTTTACGGAGAAGACCAGATCCTTGTTATGTATATTACTTGTGAACGAATAAAATTAAAATTATGAAATTGACTGGTTTTATTAAAATACAGTTAACCAAAAAAATAAATAAAAAAAAAAGAAAAGAAAGAAAGAAACGAATAAGCCTGAATTCTTAAATAAATTCAGAATTTAATGTGAGAACAAAACGTATAACAACAATCTTAAAAAATAAAAAACTATAGAATACCAAACGATTTTTTTTTTTTTTTTTTCACTATCACATATCATTTTCACTTCGAAATAAAATGACCTTTGCTTTTCACCAGACGATCATTTAAAACAATTTTACATTAGTTTTTCTTCTAAATATAACTCATATTATTATTATTATTCTGAACAGTACATTGTTATTATTTAATACGTATTCAATTATATCAATTTTTCAATTTAGAATTTAATGTAAGAACAAACGGAACAGAACAAGAACAGCTATTTTAAAAAATTATAAACTATAGAATTCCAAACGATTTTCTTTTCTTAAAAATCTCAATTTTCACTTCGAAACAAAATGGCTTTTGTTTTTCACCAGACGATCTTTTAGAACAAATTTACATTAGTTTTTCTTTTGAATTAATTTTTGTAAATAAATTATTTAATAATTACTAATTTATTTCGTCAATTTTTAACTCAACAATTTTACATTAATTTTTTTCTTCTGAATTGATTTTTTTTTTTACAAAATTATTTAATAATTAATTAATTATATCAATTTTTAACTCCACAAATTTACATTATTTTTCTCCTGAACTGATTTTTTTTTAACTCAATTATTCAATTTTTTAATTCAACAAGTTTACATTAATTTTTCTTCTGAACTGGTTTTTTACTCAATTTTTAACTCAACAATTTTAGAATATTTTTCTTCTGAATCGATTTTTGTACTACATTATTTGAAAATTACTTAGTTACTTCGTCAATTTTTAACTCAACAATTTTCCATTAACTTTTCTGAATTGATTTTTACAAAATTATTGAATAATTATTTCATCAATTATTAAAAGTTTTTGCATACAGTTAACCTTTTCTCCCTAGCGCGCATGCTCATAGGAAACATTATTACAGATACGCATGTGCAATTTCTTATGAGCATGCGCGCTAGGGAGAAAAAGCTAACAGTATGCAAAAAATACGGTATGCAAAAGTCTCTATTAACTCAACAATTTTACATTAATTTTCTTCTGAATTGACTTATTTTACTAAATTATTTAATAATTACTCAATTATTTAGCTAATAAATAATATTATTGTATAAAAACTAATTTTTGTGAAAAAAAATTACAGAATTCAGTAAAATATCAAAAATTAAAGTTGTAAAGGACATGAAAACCCAAAAACAATATCCATAAACCATATCCAGCTCCCCAAAACTATACCCATATATTTCATGAATAATAATACAATAAATATTATTTTTTTACTAGATAGATAAGAATAATGCAAAAGATAGTAATAATGTAACAGTTAGTAAAACAGTCATTGGGTAACTAAAGTAAAAATGAATGAGTGATTTAAAGATAACTATCGATAAATTATCAGACGGTTTTTAAGTTATTTCTCCCCATAATCTATAAACAGTAAGACTGTTTTCAAAATATCAGTGAATAATCTAGATTAAGTGGAATTTATTGTAATTACTTATAAATGACCGCAGATACATTCAATACTACTTGCATTGTACTTTGTGCATGTATTTATGGAATTAATTTTAGAATTCGTTAAATGTGAAAATAAAAATATTGAATAAATTTCTTCTCATGCTTGTTACGGTAAATTTCACTTTTCCTATTTTTAACGTTGACTATTCATCCGGGTAAGAACACTACTTTATCGTATACTTACTTTTCTATTTTTAACATTGTTGAATCCTACTATCGGTCGCCAAGGTTGAAATTGGTAGAAAACAAGTAATATAAAAAATTTTTTTTTTGAAGTCAATTCCTACTTTTTTTCACTCTATTGTAGAAAGACATTTATAAATAATTTTCATTCATTTTTTTAAAGTTTATCTGGCGCCCTCTATTGGTAGATATATGCAACTTAAATCTAAAAAAAAAACTAAAATTAATGAATTAAATTTAATTGCTGAATTAATATTTGAAAAAAAAACTGTATTAACATCCAGTGTCATCCACTACAAGTTAAAAAAATGTATTTCAACTTGAGTGGATGAATTAAAAGTATTTTATGAACGACTGAAAATTTGAACAAGATATATAAGGGAGTGTTTGAGCTAATAGAAGGAATTGAAAAAAAAAAGATAGAAAGAAACCAATAAACCTGAATTCTTAAATAAATTCAGAATTTTATGTAAGAACCAAACATATAACAACAATCTTAAAAAATAAAAAATTATAGAATACCAAATGATTTTCTTTTTCACTATCACATATCATTTTCACTTCGAAATAAAATGATCTTTGCTTTCACCAGACCATCTTTTAAAACAATTTTACATTAGTTTTTTCTGAATTGATTTTTACTAAATTATTTAATAAGTATTCAATTATATCACTTTTTAACTTAATTTTACATTAAACTGAATAAACATGAATTCTTAAATAAATTTAGAATTTAGTGTAAGAACAAAATGCAGAATAGCAATCTTAAAAAATTTAAAAACTATAGAATTCTAAACGATATTCTAGCTGCAACATTAGTTGTATAAAAGTGGAATGCATCATAATTTCTTATAAATGACCGCAGATACATTCAATAGTATTGCACTTTATTGCATGTATTTATGGAATAAATTTTAGAATTAATTAAATAAGCGAAAATAAAAATATTGAATTAATTTCTTCTCATGGCTGTTAGCAAATTTCTTCCACGAATCATTCAGCAAGCGATAAAGACAGCTTTTATTTTAAACTCATATTTAATATATATTTCGAAACACAGATTAATCAGCATTATATGTGAAAGATGTTTGAAACCTCAAACTTTTGAAGACGACGAATCAAAGCGTTGTCCTTATAATAATAAAATATTGTTCTTAATGATTTTAATCAGTATGACTAATAAATTTTCACTTTATTATAAAATTTCTGTATTTCCAGACATTATTTTTTTTTTAATTTAGGCCTAAAAGTTCACATCAATAATTTTAGTCCTCCAAATATTTCTTCAACTTAATGATAAAGTTCGAAAGACTATTCAAATATTGAAAATAATTTAATTTTCTAACTGCAAATTCTTTAATGGGGCCTGATGACCGAGTGACTCTGGCAGCTCGATGCCGCAGTTTTCGGGTTCGAGTTCCATGGATGTTTGCGCTGCCATGGATGATTGTAGTGGTTTGGAATCCACTTTAAACCGTAGATCCCGGTCTTATATGACTGTAGAGCGTTGGATGTAAGGCTGACAACCCTATCAGTAAAAGCAAAACATCTCCCGTCTCAAAATCTGGCAATAAGCAGACTGCCTTGGCCCATCTTGGTGCTGTTGCGCCACTGATGAGGTTCTTTAATAGAGCCACTATGAGCAATGAAATCAGACTGACAATTTTCTTTTTCCAGTACTTCAATTTCAGTGATAAGATGTACAAATTTTGACCTCCATACGTCTTTATGTATCAAACCCAAATTGCTGACAATAATAAGATTAAAAAACAAACGTATTCTTGCAGCTAATCGCTGTCTTCATGGTTTAAGAATTATTTTAAAAAATGAAAATTAAAAAGAGATATACACAAATCATGTTATATGTAACAATCATTAGAACTGTGCACACCTATGGATCTGAGACTTGGACTTTGACTAAATTACAAGGAGAATAGTTGTCCTACTTTGATTGGTTCATCGCTCTACGGTCATTTCGTGGGCAGTTTAGGCTAATTAGACCGGGACCTACAGTTTAAAGTGGATTCCGAACCACTCACAAGCCTCCATGCCACCGCCAGGATTCGAATCTGAAACTCTGGGGTACCAAAAGCCTAAGGGCTATTCAATTGTCCATCAAGGCTGCTAACCATCTTTGAGAGAAAGGTCCTTAGAAATATGTTTGACACTGTGAATGAGAATGGATTGTGGAGTCTATGATATAATTTTAAATGATATAGGTTGTTTATCATTAAATTCATCAAAATAGGACATATGAAATTTGCGGGCCACTTCTGCCGAATGGACCCAACATCCTTGACATTTAGGATATTCAACTATATACCTTTTGGAACTAGACCTAGACGTAGGCCCAAGTTGAGAGGACCGATTGTGTGGAGGCAGATTTTAAAGTTTTAGGAGTTACTAACTGGAACATTGTCGCAAAGCAGAGATTGGAATGGAAGAGGATTTCCGAGGAAGGCCTTGGCACACTATGGGCTGTCAAGTCAATAAAAGAAGAAAAAATAACATTAAAAAGTAATCACATTATAATTACCACATTTATTTTAGAACCTTATTTATTATTTTTTTTTTACAGGACACTGGCCTGTAATCTATACCTGAATGAACATAAAACAGTACTACAGCAACAATACTGCAATCTCTTAACTCTCAGCATGTTCAACAGATACCTTGATTGATTTTTACGCAAATCTTTCGTTGACGGGTAAAAAGATGAAACTTATCAACGAATATTTTACTAAGAAAAATTAGAAATTGATATGTATATACTCAATCTCTACAGTCCATTATATAATTTTTCAAGTAATTACAGGCCATTTATATACAAAAATAAAAACAAATATATATAATGAAATACAGCAAATATTTGCCATTAATAACATTAAAAGGAATTGCTTTATCATTTCTGAATTTTATTTTAGAACCTCATTTGGTTTACCGAATCCTAGTCTGTAATAATCGCATATCTTCTTCTTCTTCAATGGCGCAACAGTCCCAAGGTGGGCCAAGGCCATCTGCCAGATTCCGCAACATCAGATATTTTTTTTTTTAAGGACTCGGGTTGTCAGCTGTACACTCAACCTCTACAGGCATAGTAGACCGGCATATTCTACGGTGTAAAATGGATTCGAACCACAGCAAACATCCATGGCACTGCCGGAACTCGAACCCAAAAACTGTGGCACCGAGCGCCAGAGAGCTAATCACTCGGTCATCAGGCTCCTTTTGAACATATAGTTAAGATAAATCTTTTGCATTAAATATTATTTTTCATAAAAATATCTTTCCTGGAACCCACATTTTCATCTTGTTCATTCTTGCTTTAATATTTATTTATGTCACTGTATTTATATGTCTATTAACTGTTTTATTCTATTCTAGAAATTTGTCCAGAAATGCACTATAACGAAAGTAAATCATATTTAATGTTATAAATTTTCATCAAGATCGTTTAAATAAATTCTCTAGAAAAAAATAATAAATTCTATACGGTAAAGTATTGTATTGAAAGATCATTTAATCTTTTAATGTGTGTTTTAACGAACACTATAAATCCGTAATTTAATTTTTATTATTTTAATAGCTCAATGAATTATTTTCAATTTCCAGTCTGTATAACTAAATCTTCATTCAAAAGTAAAAGATTTTTAATAAAATGGAAGCATTTAATTTCGCGTAGTTAAAACAAAAACTGTTTACAAGAAAAGTTAATAATAATTCTAGTAGATCTTGTCAGAAAATAAATAAATTCTCTACGGTAAAGTAATTTATTGAAAGAATATTTAATCTTTTGACATGTGTTTTGATTTTTGATGTGTGTTTTAACAACCGCTATAAATCCGTAAATTAAATTTTTATTTATTTTAATAATTCTAGGAATTTGTTTCCAATTGCCAATTTGTGTAATTAAATCTTCATTCAAAAGCAAAAAGATTTTTAATAAAAATGGAAACATTTAATTTCCTACGTAGTCGAAACAAAAACATTAAACTAAATAAATTCTCTAAGGTAAAATATTTTATTGAAAGATCATTTAATCTTTTGATGTGTGTTTTGATTTTTGATGTGTGATTTCACAACCGCTATAAATTACATTTTTTTTTTTTTTATTTTAATAATTCAATGAATTGTTTTCAATTGCCAATTTGTGTAATTAAATCTTCATTCAAAAGTAAAAGATTTTTATAAAATCGAAACATTTAATTTTCGTAGCTTAAATAAAAAATGTTTACAAGAAAACAATAATAATTCCAGTAGATCTTGCCAATAAATAAATAAATTCTCTACGGTAAAATATTTTATTGAAAGATCATTTAACCTTTGATATGTGTTTTAACAACCACTATAAATCTGTAAATTAATTTTTTATTTATTTTTATAATTCTAGAAATTATTTTCAGTTGCCAATTTGTATAACTAAATCTTCATTCAAAAGCAAAAAGATTTTTAATAAAACGGAAACATTTAATCTCACGTAGTTAAACCAAAAACTGTTTACAAAAGAAAACTTAATAATAATTTTAGTAGATCTTGCCAATAAATAAATAAATTCTCTACGGTAAAAGTATTTTATTGAAAGATCATTTAATCTTTTGATATGTATTTTAACAACCACTGTAAATCGGTAAATCAAACTTTTATTTATTTAATAATTTAATGAATAGTTTTCAATTGCCAGTTTGTATAACTAAATCTTCATTCAAAAGCAAAAGATTTTTAATAAAATGGAAACATTTAATTTCACGCGTAGTTAAAACAAAAAACTGTTTGCACGAAAAGTTAATAATTATTCTAGTATATCTTGCCAAAAAATAAAGTAAAAATAAATAAATAAATAAATTCTCTACGTTAAAGTATTTTATTGAAAGATCATTTAATCTTTTGATATGTGTTTTTCAAAAACATAAATTAATGTTTCATTTCATTCTTTTCTATCTCGTTTCTGGAAACTATCTTCATTACAGCTTATTTGAGTTAAATGAGCCATGGACTTCAAAACTAGAAAAGAGACTATTTATTGAAAAACATTGAAATGTGGAATTTAAAAACATGATACATAAATAAATCCATTTTAAGTTTAAGAATTCAGAATATTTTATTTTTTAATTAATTTTGAAATAATAACTTAATAAATTAATTTTCATTTATTATTAAAAATAATTTCTCCGTTATTTTGTAACATTTATTTGTTCGTATCGGTACCTATTGCTCTATTTACCCTTCCATATCCCCAATTGGATATGAGGGGTACTCTCCCTAGAGAACCTTTATGATGAGTGACTGGCCATATTTACTCGTGGTGTAACGTCTCGGCCTATCTAGACCTATAACGGCTTCAAGAAGAAGTCTACTTTCAGGTTCATAGGAACACTTTAATTTTTATTTCAAATGATATATATATATATATAGAGAGGGAACTGTATTTACAAAAAAAAAAAAAAAAAATGAAAATTAAAGATAATTTGATTCACAAGTGCAGTTTACTCCAAAGGCGGAGATTTTCAGAGTTCTCGAGTCTACGACGAATCTATTTCATCAGATCTGCACCAGATCTTAATTATCACATGGCGTGATACACGAAACCACAAGTGACTCACTTTGTAAACAAACGAACACTTCGGCCTATTCAGACACTTCAGAGAAAAAACCCCCCACTTCTTTTCGAAAATAATATCTTTCTTCTTCTCCAAAAACCTCCATTTAAGAAAATCCGTCAAGAGGAATCAGTTTCCCTCACTTCTCATTAGAGTAGACACTTTCTCAGCTCATGGTCTATCACCATTCACGATGCAGCAACTCATGGTGTATATATCCATATCCCATCAGTAATCGCTAAGATCTGTGAAGCTACTATAGAACAGCAATCGCTAATTTCATGAGGTCTCATTATCCATGACACTGATTGTCTGTTATAAGATTTGAATTTCTTATCAGTACAAAACACTAATTGCATGTAATATAAGTATCCGCAACACAGCTTATCTGCTGTCAAATTTGAGTGATGAGGTTGTTATTACGTACTAGTTAAAGAATATACATTCCTCGCTCCTGGGAATGAGATTCTACAATTCTCTTCCGTGGGAAAAAATGCAAAAAAGCGTGGTATGGAAGGAAGTCTGGTAAATTAACACCAAGTAGTCTAAAATCTTTACCAAACCAGCTTATTTCATTTACCTTCAAATTAAAAAACATGCCTTTTCTACTCAGTATATTCATCGCGGTGCGCTTATCCAACTTTATTCTCAGTAGCTCCATTGCATGAAGTATTCAACCACCCCTTTCGCCCCTCATCAACTCTCCATAAAGGTCTGTGATCCACACACGTGAAGTGCACTACACACAATAGGGAAATGGACCGAGCAGAGACACCGAATCCATTGCTCAAAAATGTCTTAGTCATCACTTCCTTTGAATATAGGTCACCCGGGTCCAGTCGTGGCGACAGGTTCTATAGGTAATCTCATATTATACCCCTCCCCCCCAAACAACAAATACGCTACAGAGGTCAATGAAATACCCACTGAATGACAACAGTAGCGTTAGTAGTTACACGAGTTTCGCTGAAGGTCATGCGTATCGTAAACTTGTTTGAAATGGAAAGGCATGTTTGCTTCACGTAGAAGGTAGCGAAACAAACCGTGCGATATGCGAATAACTGTCAATGCGTGAGATATACACAAGTCAATGTGTAAAAGCTTGCATAAGTATATTATATAAAATTGCCCTCGACTATCCTCGTTTCCGAAAGCAGTGATTTTACTAAAATTAACTAATAAAAATATCAAACAGCATGGAAAGAACTGTGAATTTATATATAATAAAATGTAATTATATATTAGTATAATATATATAATGTAGTAATACAATATAATGTATAATATATAATGTAGTTAGATTTTCTTTGTAGTTGAATTTACCCTTATTAATATTATCACACATAAAGCATTTAAACCCAAAACTTTATTGTACAAAATATCTTGGTTAGTAAAGGAACTTTTTTAAAATTTTTTCCTACTTAATAAAGGTGTTAATAAACATTCAAGAGGATTAAGTTTAGTAAAGAATATGAATAAAGAAATGAAAATTAGATCTCAGAAAAACACAAAAATCTGTTCATTTTACAAATTAGCTTAATAATATTGTATTTTTAATCAGAATTAAAATAATTTTATTCTATTACTCAGATTTCTTATCTATTTATTTCATTGATTAATTAGTTTAATCTATTATCGTAATCGAATATTATAGAATTCACACGCTGGGTGATTAAGAAATCCATAGCAAATATTTTAATTTTGAATTTCAGGGATTTATTTTCAGTTAACATATGAAACCATAAGATTTTAATTAACTTTTATACGAAGAAATAAAATTTTCTTAATTTCATAGATTTTTCTAAATTTTTAATCAATAATCAAAGTAAAAAAATCAATGTGTGTAAACAAAAGATCAATGTTAATAATGAACAAAAGTAAATAAATCACTGTAAATAAAAACAATAAGTGATCACTGTAAATAAAAGATCAATATTTGCTTCTGTTCAATTTAAAATTTGTTTTCGTATTTGGGAACTTTGTTGGTTGGACGAATTACCAAATGAAAATTAATTATAGTTTTTAAACTTTTTTACAATATTTTTAGTTATATAAAATAATCGTAAAGGAATCATAATGCATTTTAATATATATTATCTTGATAATTTTTTATTTGAAACTAATATATATATAACTAAGTGTCATCAATTTTAATGAAATAATATATATTTTTTATTTAAATTAAGAAAAATCTGCAAAGATTTCTGCAAAAAAGATGGCTTTTTACAAAAAAAAAAAAATAAATAAATAAATAAATAATAATAATAATAATAACAATAATAAAAAATTAAAAAAAATAATTAAAACTAAATAAATAAAACAAATAAATAAAAAATAAATAAATAAAATAAAATAATAATAATAAGAATAAATAAAAATATTATTATTATTAAGATAATACTTGAAATAAACAAATAATAATATTAATAATGTTAGTAAATAAATAAAATAAAAGACGATCGCGAATACAAATTATTTTATCTTTCTTAAAACAAATAGAACTTTTATTTGTAATCTAATTCAATCATATATTTATGAATAAATAGCAGAATCTATATAATCAAAAGCAGACATTTTTTTTCAATAATATAATTTCAGAATTTATTTTATAGTAAATTTAATTTGATTGTAAAAATAGTGGTTTTATTTGATTGTAAAAGAAGTTGATACAATTTTATCATAAATTTTAATAATGCACCAGTAAAAAAAAAATAGTAAAAAACCAAAAGAAAAAAATTTTTATTAATCTGTATTTTAGTAAATAAAATGATTTTTTTAATTAATGTGAATCAGAATGTTTAATTTTATTTTTAAAAATATAGTTTCATTTAATTAAAAAATATTAAATTTTGGTTTAACCTTAAATAAAAAAAAAAAAAATAGTAAATCTGAAATAATTAAAAATAAATAAGAAATGCTAATCTCTAATTTTTTATAATATTTATTTCATAAATTAAAATTCCTTTATCATCTAAATTATTTTTTTCTTATTATTTTTTGTGAATATTAAACAACGTGCTGAAAAAAAAACAGACGATTCTTGAAAAATTTTGAAAACGTTATTTTTATTTAAAAAAAAAAAAATGTTTTTATTTATTAATTAAAAAATAGAATTTTTTATTTAATTAAAAAAATTATTTTTTTTTTTTTTGCAGTGCACCAGAAAACCCAGAGGAAAAAAAATGATATTTGATGATAATGATTCTAAATGATATAGTTTTTAAGTTTATAATAATGTGTATTCTAAAAAAATCCCCAACAGTCAGATAAAACTTTTGATTAGATGACAAAGATAGATGCTTATAAATATTTAAATGCATTATTTATGATAAAGATAATTTATTCATGTTTATAACATAAGAGTATTAAGATATTCAAAATGTGCTTAAAATATATTTTACATTATTTTAACTATTGATTGATTTATCATAGCAAAAATTGATATATTAGTTTTATTTTAAAATAATTAAACATTTTCATTAATTTTTATTTTTATAAATTTGAATAATAGGAAATTTATAATATTTTTTATGTTTATTTAGTATACAAGAACAATATGTTAAAAATTCGTTATTGAATAATCAGAAATTTTTAATATTTCCGTTTTGTTTATTTATTATACTAGAACGATATGTTAAAAAATTTGTTAAGGAACACAAACTGTTAGATCGAGTTAACTTGCAATAAAGTTTGCACGATAAAAAAAAAATTGCGATTTTTCAAATCAGAATGCAAACAATTATTATACAAAATCTTATAAGAATATATAAATCTAATAATTTCTAAGAATATTTTTTTTTTTTTCTTTCTGAGTATACGAATGTCAAAAGAAAAATGTTATGATACTATTTAATAAATTGAATTCAAATTAATTAATCTTTTCCACGGTAAATTACAATGTCATAATGTTATTTACAAACCCCATAAAGATAAGTCGTAAACTTATCCCTATTTAAAAAATTGAATTCAAATTAATTAACATTTTCAACGGTAAATTATAATGTTGTGATATTATAAGCCACTTAAAGATAAGTCGTAAAATTATCCTACTGTAAAGAAATATAACAGTGACAAAATGTCACATTGATTTTATTTCCGTCACATTTAAAAAACATTTATCCCTTTTACTACATAATAATTTAGAACATCACTTAGTATCACTATTTGTACTTTCTAAAATACATGGTAATTAGCAGACATGGACCGAAAACCATGTCACAGCGATTTTGTTGTCCTTGTGACAGGTTATGACAGGCACTAATTTTTTCTTCTTTTGTCACAGTTGAGGTGCATTTACCCTGTCTATTTTGGAGTGATTTTGAGACAAACCAAACATCATGTTATAATTTCTGTCACTATAGAAATAGTGATAATTAGATGTCACAATTATGGAGATGAAACTGGGTTTTTATTAGTGACTTTCAATAAAAGAAGTTAATAGTAAAAGCCTAAAAGATTAGGCGGCCTGAAGCCAATTGACTAGCGCTCTGGCCGCTAGTATCACAGGCTTCAGGTACTAATCCTGGCGGGGGATGGGTAATTTATGAGTGATTTGGAATCCACGTTAAACTGTAGGCCGGTCTAATTAGCCCATCGTCTTTGGCGCAACAGCCCCAAGATTTCGAAACATGAAATGTTTTTCATTTTATGGGGTAAGGTTGTCAGGAAAACGCTCTACAGTCTTATTAGACCTGGGTTTGATGGCCGAGTGGCTAGTTACTACAGGTTTCGGGTTCGAATCCCGGCGGGTGCTATGGGTGTTTTTAGTGGTTTGGAATCCACTTTACGCCGTAGGTCCCGGTCATATCACAGAACCCAATCAAACTTCTTCTCACCCACATCATTCCCAAACTGTAAAGGGGCAATTCAGCACTAGGCACAGTGATGTGGTGTGGTGTAATAGTAGTATAGTCATATTAGCCCGGGACCTACGATTTAAGGAGGATTTCGAACCACTACAAACATCCATGGCACCGTCGAGACTCGAACCCTAAACCTGTGACACCGAGCTCCAGAGCGCTAGTCATTCGGCCATCAGGCCTTCTGATTAGCCCATAGTAGGCAGAAAATGATCGTAGAGCGACAAAGCCAAACCAAATTTAAAAGATTAGTAAAAGTAATTAAGATGGAAAGAGGATCTGTATAAAGAAAGTATACATTTGTAAGTATACAAGAATAATACATACGTATAAAGAATACAAATCATACTCTCATCATACTTTCAAATGTAAGTATAGAAATCTACTTTCAAATGTAAGTATACATTTGAAAATATATAAGGAGCGGATATACACAGAGATCAGCAGATCCCTAAAAACCTTTTCAAACGGGCTTGTTTCGTTGTCTACAGCGTGAAGCAAACCATCATTGCCACTCAAATCTTCGTAGTTGAAATTTCAAGAAGTATTTTATCGCCAGTTTTGCGGGAGACAACGTGGTTTATGGTCTCATGATTTTCCTCGCAAAAGCAAACTATTTCATCGAAGATTATGTACCTTGACAGGAATAACAAAATTCTTCTTTATACGGCTATGCTTCTTCCAATTCTCACGTACGCTTGCCCGGTCTGTTCCTATGCAGCTAAAAACGCTTCAAACTTTACAAAACATCACTACCCGCCAAATGACCTCTGCTAAATGGTTCATGCGCAATCCTGATCTCTATAAAGCTGTTAACATTTCTTCTTTAAAAGATTTTCTTAAACACATCTCTATTAAATTTTTTTGACACGCTTATAAATTCTGAAAATACTGCAATCCAGGAGATGGACTCTTACGTTCCCAATTATGATTTAAAACGTCCGCGCAAAAAATTTTAATTTAATTTTTAATTATTTTTTCTTTTAATTGTTTATGATGGCTAATGGTGGTTAATGTTGGTTAATTTTATTATATTTGTAAATATATTTTGGGCAATTTCTCTTGTGTCAACTGTATTTACCCTGTCATATCGGAGATGGAGCCCCCAGGGACTAAACAGCTCCAAAAGAATACTTCAACCAAAGATGGTTATGCGTATCGTGAACTTATTATTTGGCAAGGTCAGTTTGCTTCTTGTTGAAAGTAACAAAATAAGTTATGCACTTATTGCGTAGTGGCACGGTATTAGTTACACAGGGCAACTAATAAGCTGATGTTTTGGTTTGGTTTGTCGCTCTCTGGTCCTCTTGTGCACACGTTAGGCTAAACAGACAGGGACCTACAGTTTAAAGTGGATTCCGAACCACTACAAACATCCATGCCACTGCCTCTGATGTTTTGGAGAGTATCTGTTACGATATTCAAAATATTTGGAGATTAGTATGTTCAGAGTGGGTGAAATTCTTGACATCATTTTTAAAAATATTTTTCAAAATGTCTTAATAGGTTAATAATATTTAAAATCTTGTGTTTAGCGATTTTATGTTATCTTCCCCAAAAAATATGAAAACTTGTATACCAATTCTTGTTAAATTCTTAACGATATGGCTAAGTCAGCAAAAGATATACACTCAAGAGCCAAAACATTATGACCACCCCTACATTTTGAATGAACTCGCCTGGATGACGTGGAAGGCACGTGATCAGGTGGAAGTGGTATTTAACTGGTATTAAGTGGTGGTATTAATCCATGCCAAGGCGGGGTTGAAGCTGTGTTGCGCGCCAAAGGTGGGCCAACTCGTTATTGACAGGTGGTCATAATGTTTTGGCTCTTGAGTGTATATCATCTCTTTTATTACCCTTCTTTTACATTAGTCACCTTTGCAGTTTGACGAACTTTGTCTGTGATTAAAAATATTCACAATCGTTATGCGTAATATTCTATTTTCTAATGAAGCTTATCGTGATGACTTTGAGAAAGACAAAACATTGAAAAAAAGGTCAAACGTTTGAAAACTTATCTTTCAATTGTTATTAAATAAATACGTTTATTTTTGAATTTTTAATTATGTATTTGTATTTTTCAAAAGACCATAATATTTTTCTGATATCTATAATGAGGGAAGAATATTTTTTGTTTCAGAAAATTTGATTTCAATTATTATTATTATTGTCATTGTAAGAGAGGTGTTGAAAATTTGTAGTAATTGGCAAACCTTAATCTCCGGATTAAGGTTTGCCAATTACTACAAATTCTCCGTAGCTTCTGAGGAAAATAAGAAAATTTTATTATCTTAGTACTGATACTAAGATCTGAACTACGCTAAAAACTACTGCCCGATGGCCGAGTAGCAAACGTTCTGGCGGTCGGTGTCACAGGTTTTGAGTTTGAGCCACCGGCGATGCCATGGATTTTTATAGTGGTTCGAATCCACTTTTAAGCCGTAGGTCCAGGTCTAATATGACTGTAGAGCGTAAGCCCTACCTCTTAAAAAAGTCAGCGTCACTGTCTAGAAAACTGCCAGTAGACAGACGGCCTTGGCCCACCATGGGGCTGTTGTGCCACTGATGATGATGATGATGAAATGTTCTAAAGGACATGGTTGCCGAGTGAGTAGCACTGTGCGCCACAGGTTTCGGGTTCGAGTACCGGCGGTGCTATGCAGTAGTCCGGAAACCACATTAAACCGTAGGTCCCGGTCTAATATTACTATTGTAGGGCGTTGGTCTGACAACCAACCCCGTAAGAAGAAAACATCTCCTGTTTCGGAATCTGGAATAGGCTGATGACCTTAGTTCAACATGAGGCTGTTGCGCTAATGAAGAAGAAGAAATGCTCTAAAATGTTTTATCAATAAAATATCACATATAATACTTTCTTCCACTTTTTTTTAAATTTCGTATACCATTGTATTTGTGGATGAAAGATTCAAATGAAAGCATTTAAAAATATTATCAGATTCAAATATTATCAGACGAGAAATAGTTAACTGACATTCTTAGTCGATATGTTTGGATAAAGAATTAGTTATGACAAGCTCGCATCACCTGGCGTTGACCTAGCTAGTAATTTTGTTTTTAGCTCTAGTAAATTTAATTTAAAAAAATACTAGTAGAGAGTGTATACTTTTGTTCAATATATATATATATCGGAATCCACTTTAAAACGTAGGTCGCAGTCTAATATGACTGTAGAGTGTTGGGCGTTGGACCCATTAAAAGAAAACATCTCCTGTCATGAAATTTGGCAGAAGGCCTTGGGGTCACTATGGGCTGTGGCACCACCAATAATGACTGCTGAAACCTTATCTGAAGTTGCTATTTATGGATTACAGCATCAGGTTATGGATAAAAAAATCTCCAATTCAAAATCCGAGAAATGAAATTAAGAGATAGCCCAGTGTTTTAAGCCTGGGATAGCCAACTCAAATGATCTTGGGGTCACTTTGGAAATGCATCCTAACTCCACGGGCCGCATATAAAATTATCTATGCCCCTATTAGATTTAGACCCACTATAGACGTTTTTGTAGAGAGAAAAATTGAAATATAATGAGTTATTCTTTTTGTGTTTACTATGGTAATAATAGTAAATACAATAATAATGGTATTTTGCACATAGTAATGGGTGTTACAGATGTTGTCCGTTATGTTTGAGCGTGTTTCGTGTTTGGTCAATTTCCTTTTAGAAAAAAAAAAAAAAAAAAAAAAAAAAAAAAAGTTCAACCAAAAGCGCTAACAACTTCTAAGAGTCTGGTTTGCTCTGCTATCAACAATTAAGTGTGCGTATCTAGGGATGGTCACTGCGTCTGAGGTCACTTAAAGTGAAACATAATACCTGTTATATTAGATGTACCAAGATGCCCGTGCTTCATGAGTTCGGAGAATATAATTTAACTGTTCTGCGAACTCATAACTGTAAACCCATAAATAAAACAGGCAATATCTGTCCTATATTCAAAGAAAATTATTTTAAAATCAAAGTTAATTTTTTTTTCATCATTTCGACAGTTAATTTTTAAATACATGGATGCACAAAAATAACGTATTTTCTTAATACATTGGTTTTCACTCCTTTGGCCATTATAAAATAAATATATTTTGTAAAAGTGTGATCAATCCCACGGTCCGCAAAAATATTCAAGGCCTGCCGCGGGTTGGCCACCCTCGTTTAAGCAGTTGATGAGCACGATAAATATAAAAAGTTTCTTCTTTTTATATTTGAGGATGTGGGTGGATGTCGTTCTTCTGGTGTCCGTACCAAATTATGGCGACACAAGGAACCATTGCGACATTCTATCCCCAATGGTACCCCGTAATCGGTATGCCAGTTGCGAGTGTGACACTCTGAAATGGTAATCGCACTGCTAAGTGATCTACAATTTCTCAAAAATTTTAGACGAATGTAGAAGGATTTTATTAGAGAAATTTTTCTGCAAATTTTTTTTTTTTTTACCCATAATTATGAGTATTGTTTTGGGGAGAGTGAGTCAGCGATGTGATAGACTAATTTCAACGTTTCTTATTGGTTTATTTATTTTCTTAAGAAACTTCTTTCACAAGCTATTCTTATTGGTTTATTCATTTTTTAAACTTTTACAAGATATTCTTATTGGTTTATTCATTTTTAAACTTCTTTTACAAGCTATTCTTATTATTGTTATTATATTGTTTATTTATATTGTTTTAAACTTCTTTCACAAGCTATTCATATTGGTTTATTTATTTTTTAAACTTCTTTCACACGCTATTTTTTTTTTTTTTTAACTTTTTCAAAAGCTATTCTTATTTATTTATTTTTTTTTAAACTTTCACAAACTATTCTTATTCGATTATTTTTTTAGAAATTCTTTCTCAAGCTATTCTTATTGATTGATTTATTTTTTAAAAACTTTTTTACAAGCTATTCTTGTTGATTTATTTATTCTTTTTAAATTTCTTTCACAAGATATTCTTATTGGTTTATTTTAAAACTTCTTTCACAAGCTATTTTTATTGGTTTATTTAAATTACTTTCACGTGCTATTAAATTTTTCGTGTGCTTTTTTTATAAAATAGTTTTTAATTCTATAGTATTTTTATTTTTGTTATTTAACCCTTTTTTTTCTGTATTAAACGTTAACTGATGAACATAATTTATTGCCTGTATATGATTTCAGCCCCACCGATTAAATTTATCGTTTTTCTACATATTGTTTTTAAAAGAAAAAATTCTTAAATTTGAAAATATTGTTCGTAAGAAAAAAAAAAATTATTCAAAATACGTATCTAATAAATACTTTTAAAACCCTTTGCTTATCACAATTAATTTGGAAAATATATTTTTTAAAAATGTAATCGTCTGGGCCGATATACAAGTTACCCATGAAATTTAGAAGTTAATACAAAAAAAAAAAAAACCTATAACAGCAATCTTAAACAAACAAAAAAAAAGCATCAATAAATCATATACAGACAATAAATTATGTTCATCACTTATCGGTCAATACTGAAAAAAAAAAATTATGAAAAAATTGTAATTAAAATAATTTTAATAAATAATTTTGTTAATTAAAAAAATAAAATAAGAATTTCAAACTATATTATAAAAAAAAAAAACATGAAAGAAATTTTTAAAAATGAACTAAATTCCTGACAATTTTATAAAATCACGTGAAATAACAATAAATAAAATAAAATAAAAATAAAAACTGTAGAATTCCAAATTATGTTATTAAAAAACATGACAGAAATTTTTAAAAATAAACTAATTCCAACGATTTTATAAAATCAGGTGAAAAATAACAATAAATAAAATTAAAAAACAAAAAAAAACTGTAGAATTCAAATTATGTTATTAAAAAACATGAAAGAAATTTTTAAAAATAAACTAATTCCGAACGATTTTATAAAATCATGAAAAAAAAATAACAATAAATAAAATTAAAAAAAAAAAAAATTGTAAATTGTAGAATTGTAGAAAAATTTCTTTCATGCTTTTTTATAACATAATTATGTTATAAAAAAAAGCATGAAAGAAATTTTTAAAAATAAACTAATTCCGAACGATTTTATAAAATCACGTGAAAAAATGATAAAAAAAACAATTTTATAAAAATCACGAAAAAAAAAAATAAAAAAATAAACCCATAAAATTACTAACGATTTTATAAAAAAAAAAAAAAAAATTCGAAAAAAAATTTAATAAATAAGACACGTGAAAAAGTAACGTAAATAAACCAATACGAATAGCTTTTTAAAAACTAAATAAACCAATAAGAAACATTGAAAGTGTTCAAGAGCATCACTGACCCCCTCTCCCCATAACAATAGCTATATATTTTACGGTAATAAAATGGCAACAAAAATATAAACAAAAATGAATAAAAATATTCATTTATAATTCGTTTGATAATTTACTAAAATTAAATTTTGTATCAAAATTTAACAAATGGAATTTTTCTTTTGAAATCTTTTTAATTAACGGTGATTCAAGATTCTCTTCCTACTTGAAGAAAAATTTGTTGTAGTTATTTAATGAATGGATGGAGTTAATGAATGATTTGAAATGAATATGTTATTTTAAATGAATAATTTAAAATGAGAAAAATAATTAAGGAATAAAGTAATTATAAAAAAATTCCACTTATTTAGTTTAATTAACAACTTTTTAAAAAATATCTAATTTGTCAGAAATAAAAAAATGTTAGCATTTTCATTACAAAATTTAAAAAAAATAATGCAACATAGTATAAAGCACTAGATTAGGATTTTATCACAAAATTAATTTTAATATTTTTTGTTCAAAAAAATGTTCTAAAATTGGTTTTTAAAATTAATTACAATAGGTCTAATTACTATAGGATCTTAATTACAATGTGATTATTAATATTTTATTGATATTAATCTTTTCATACTTTAATGAATATTTTACTCATATTTTTAATGATTTACTTATATTTTAATAATGATAATTAATATGATTATTAATATTTTAATACTTATTTTTAATTATTAATTCATTTAATATTATTATTATTTTTTATTGAATCGCATTAAAAAATCCTTAATTATGTTCATCTCTAATAGTAATTAACTACTTTGGGTTAATATTATTTTATCTCTTTAAATACCTCTTTAAATATTAAAAATATAATACATTGTTGAGGTTTCAAGAATCCTTTAAAAATTTGATAAAAAATACTGAAAAGGTTTATATGTACAATTTAATTTTTGTTTACGTTTATAATATCTTAAAAAATAAACTAAATTTGATATGTTCTGTTTTTATAAGTGATCTAAATAATGTATATATATTAAAATTTCAGCATTTATCAATAATCAATAAATTATTATAAGAATGTTAAGTAATAAAATTAAAAATTTGTTATAGAATTTAAGCAATCTTTTGTTATAAAATAAATATCATTTTGTATTTGTTTATTTTCTTTATACCATTTTAAACATTTTATTTGTTATTTATACAAATCAAATAAAAAAACTTTGTGTTATGAGTTAATCTTGCTTCAAATTAACAATATCAATCCTCAAATTTTAAGTAATCTTTTGTTATAAAATATGTAATAAAATTGAAAAATTGTATAAAATTTTAAGAAATCGTATGTTATAAAATAATAAGTAATAAAATAAAAAATTTTAAGTAATCTTTTGCTATAAAATATCACTTTATATTTGTTTATTTTCTTTATGCTATTTTAAACATTTTTATTTTTTATTTTTTATTTATACTATTTTATCAAATAAAAGATATTTGTGTTTGGAATTAATCTTGCTTCAAATTATCAATATCAACCCTCAAATTTTAAGTAATCTTTTGTTATAAAATATTAACAAAATTTAATTTAATTATTAATTTAATTTTTAAGTAAAAGATTTCTTAAATTTAATTTAATTTAAAAATATTTGGTTATAAAATATTAAGTTCTAAAATTAAAAATTTGTTATAAAATTTTAAGTAAACTTTTGTTATAAAATATCGCGTTATATATCACTCTAAATATCACTTTGTGTTTGTTTATTTTTTTTTATTTATACTATTTATTTCAAATAAAAACACATTTTATTTTAGTAAAATTTGTTATAAAATTTTAAGTAATTTATAAAATATCATCTTATCTCTTTGTATTTGTTTATTTCTTGCTTCAAATTAATTTCCTTTAACTAAAATTAAATTAATCTTGCTTCAAATTAACAATAAAATTAAAAATTTGTTATAAAATGTTAAGTAATTTTTGTTATAAAATACCACTCTAAATATTACTTTGTATTTGTTTTATTTCCTTTATACTTTACGGCATTCTTAATTTTATCTACGCCATCTTTTGCCTTCTGAAAAACAAACAGAAAAAAATTATTAAAAAAAAAAAAAAAAAAAAAAAAAAAAAAAAAATACCTCCCATTTTTTTTTTTTCTTTTTAATCTTTTTTTTCTGTTTACGAAAACAACGTTACAGATTTCTCAACACAATCCAGTGTAAAAATTTCGCAAAAAAACAGCCACTTCTCACCCACACCTCTATCGTAGTAAATGTGGAATAACTAGTCCAGGTGAAACAGCAAGACAACTTCTGTGCTACCGGACTTGCACTCTTTGCAAAATGTTTTTGTTGATTCCTTTGTCACTGGAAACCAGATTGAGTTTCTCAACATTAGTCTGATGCATTTTTCTTTTCTTTTTTCTTTTTTTTTTGGCTTCCCCCCACCCCCAGTATTTCCTCTCGCTTGGTGGATCGAAACGAGTATTTCACGTGAGTTCGAGTTGGTTACAATGGAGAATTGCTGCCATCAGGTGTTTGAACTCTGGGGTGTTCTAATACATTTTGTTTAATGATACGCGTATTGTCAATGGGGATTTTGACTTATTAAAATAGTGCTGTTTGGGTTTCTTTTAACAAAAGGAAATTCATTAAAGTGCTTTTCAGTAATCAGAAAATTCAAGTATCAGAAAATGCAGTAATTTAACTTGTAGAAATCGATTTGTTAGTTGATAAGTATACATGTAAAGATTTAGTAAAATTCGTAAAACGTTGTTGTTGTTTTCTAATACCAGTTATTTTGAGTTAAGGTCATTCACTAAGAGTTAAGGTCACCAGTAGAATATGGCAGATGTTTACCAGATTCTTCTGCTTGTTCATTGGTCCACAGGCTTCAGGTTCGAATCTTTGCAGTTACCTGGATGTTTGTGACTGGTGCGGAATCCACGTTATGTCCACTAGGGCCTGCTGAGTGACTAGTGCCCTGGCGCTCGGTGCCACAGGTTTGGGGTTCGAGTCCCGGTGGTGCCATGGATGTTTGTAGTGGTTCGATATTCACTTTAAACAGTAGGTGCGGGTCTAACAGGTTCGTAGAATGTTATTGAGATATTGTTACTCGGCGTCCGTAGCTTATCTTCAAGCTACACGCACCTCCCCTGGTTGGTGCTAGTGAGTAACGTCGGAGCAGCGCTTGCCTTAACGCAACCAAGACAGCTGTCTAAGTGTTTGCCAGATGCATTAGAAAAAAAAAATTAACAATATCAACTCTTAAATTAAAAATTACTAATACTTAAAATTACACTTTAAATATTCTTTTGTTATAAAATAGCACTCTAAATACCACTTTGTATTTGTTTATTTCGTTTAAACTGTTTTAAACATTTTATTTCACGTGAGTTCGGCTGGTTGCAATGGAGAATTGCTGGCATCAGGTGTTTGAACTCTGGGGTGTTCTAATACATTCTGTTTAATGATACGCACTGACTCGTCAATGGGGATTTTGACTTATTAAAAACAGTGCTGTTTAGGTTCAACAAAGGAAATTCATTTAAATGTTTTACAGTAAACATTTTGTTTCATTTTTAAATGAAGTATTTTCATTGAATTTCAGAAAACGCAGCAATTTAATTTAAAGAAATCAATTTGTTGATTGACAAATAAACCTGTAAAGATAATAAAATGCTTAAACGAATGTGATGATCATGATGATGAGGATGAATCGAGGACGTATATGGAGATGCGAAGCAACAAGGACTATAATGCCCTAATCACTATATAGGAACAGTTCGCTTTTCCCTATTTAATATGTCCCTCTCCACAACGCTCTATGATCGTGTTAGACCGGGAACTACGATTTAAAGTGGATTCCGAACCACAACAAACATCCATGGCACCACCGGGACTCGACCTGTGGTACCGAGCGCTAGAGCGCTAACCACGCTCCCATTCAGACCCCCTAAAAAAATGTTGCTGTTGTTTTCCAATACATGTTGTTTTGACTTGAGGTCACTCATCACTAGTATATAGTAGATATGTAGCAGATTCTTTTTCTTCTTCATTGATCCATAGGCTTCAGGTTCGAATCTTGACGGTGGCATAGATGTTTGCGAGGGGTTCGGAATCCATGTTAAGCTGTAGATCCCGTTCTAATTAACCTAAAGTGTGCAAAAAATAACAGTAGAGCGACAAACCAATGAAAAATTGTGTGTAGAGGATTCCATACTGAATTTCATACATAAGAACCACGATTACAAAACGTTTAGTTATGGGGTACCATACGTACCCCACGTTTGAACTCTGGGGAGTTTTAATACATTTTGTTTAATGACAATGCAGTGACACGACAATGGGAATTTTGAGTTATTAAAATAGTGCTGTTTGGGTTCCTTTTAACAAAGGAAATTCATTAAAGTGGTTTTTAGTAATCGTTTTGAAGCATTTTTTTAATGAAGAATTTCAAGTATCAGAAAATGCAGTAATTTATCTTGAAGAAATCGATTTGTTGCTTGATAAAAAAATCGATTTGTTGTTTACAGATCTAGTTAAATTCTTTAAAAAATTGTTGTTGTTGTTTTCCAATGACGGTTATTTTGACTTCAGGTCATTCGCCTCTTAAATATGGTAGCTAATTAGCAGATTCTTCTTCCTGTTTGGTGGCCCCCTGGTGGGTCAGGGCCGTCTCCAACTGGCAGATTTTAAGACAGGGAATGTTTTTCTTTTGTACGGGGTAGGTTTATCAGCCCTATGCCCAACAGTCATATTAGACTACTATTACTACACCACACCAATCACTGTGTCTAGAGCTGAGTTGCTCCTCTACAGTTTGGGAATGATATGGGTGAGAAGTCTGATTTGGCACTGTGACGCTCTCTACGGTCATATGAGACTGGGATCTACGGATTAAAGTAGATTCTGAACTACTACAAATATCCATGGCACCACCAGGGACTCGAACCCAAAACCAGTGGCACCGAGCGTCATAGTGCTAGACACTCGGCATTCATGTCCCTGTCTAATATGTTGGGGCCTGACTACAATACTACAACAATATGCAATCTAAACTAACTAACTCCTCGGCATTACAGTCCATGCTGGACCATGGCCAACCTCCTACTGGCGTATTCGAAACAGGAAATGTTTTCTTTTTACGGGGTAGGGTTGCCAACCCTCCGCCCCACGCTCTAAATCATATGAGACTGGGCCTACGGTTTAAAGTGGATTCCGAACTATTACAAATATCCATGCACTATCGGGACTCAAACCCGATGTTCGTGGCACCGAGTGCCAAAGCTCTAGTCCCTAGGTTATCACGCCCCCCTTTAGCATATTCTGCATTACCCAAAATACACCAATGGACTTACATATTACACTCACACTTTGACCTTAAGGAAGGGTACTTAAAACACACCTACCCATTTCTTTGACCCCATTCCGATCTACGGATTTACCGTGCCGCATAAATACGCTAGATTTCAATTAGGCTTCGGTTGCTGGTTTTCAAACCCACCAACTTGATTTCCGGAACGCAACAGAGAAACCCAAAAATTATACGAGACCATAAATTCTTTGAGATGGAGTTCGTGAGTTGAGATCACGTGATCTGTGTGATTGATAGAGAAAAAAATTCTTTATTTTCTGTGAGTTTTGATTAGATCTAGTTGAGTGATCAGAAATCGAGAGTAAATCATCTAGTAGAGAGGTGAATAGACTTGTGAAAATTGCTAATTAACTATATTTATATAATGTAATTTATTTTTCTTCCTTGTAGCAACAGCCCCATGGTGGGCCGGGACCGTCTGCCTACTGGTAGATTTTGAAAGCGGAAATGGGTTTTTTTTTTTTTTTTTTTTTTTTTTTTTTTTTTACTGGATAGGGTTTTCAGCCATATTCCCGACTCTCTACAGTTATATTAGACCAAGACCTACGGTTTAAAGTGGATTCCGAACCACCACAAGCATCCATGGCATTGCCGGGACTGAAACCTGTAACCTGTACCACCAAGTGCCAGAGCGCTAGACACGTTATAATTTGGACCCACAAAATAAAATGCATTTTAATTATCATATATTTATATATAAGAAGAAATATAAAGATAAAAAAGCAGTTGATGAGTGACATAAGATCAATTAAAAAAAAGGCGTTAGTGTTTGATTTGATTTTAGTAGCAACTAAGAACTAAATTGATTAGACGAATATTTTTTTCGTGATTTTTTATTTCCTGATATTCTGACCTGAAAATGTTTGCTCATAAATATATTCTGATTCAAACCGGCTTATGTCGTCAACAATCTCATGTAAGGAAGCAAATAACATAAATCGAAACCCTGAATTCAATCATGAACATTATTAACGAAAAGTTCTATTTTCTTAGTTTGCAATAACTTAGAAAAATCAAATAAGACATGTTTCTAATAATTTTTAATTTTTTCTATTAAACTGTAGATCGCTATTCATAGTTTTATCTTTCTACAAATTCAAAAGTCTTCAAAAATTATTTATAATACATTGACATCTGATGATTGGTTTGGTTTTTGTCGCTCTACGGTCATCTTATGTACACTTTGGGCTGAAGACGACCGTAGAACGACAAACCAAACCTATGAATATCTCTATGAATGAATATAATATTTATGGAATATTGGATATATGAACAGAAATAACACGTGATATAGCCATACAAAAATCACTAACCTTTAAAATGATAGTTGTTATTAGTAGAATTCTGCTGATCACCGAGAATTTTCTTTTAATTAAACCAGCAGTGAAAGTATTAAATCTATTCTCGAGGTTTTTTTTTTTATTTTATTTGGAACAGTATAAATAGATAATAATAAAAAAAAAAAAATTGGTGGTGGGGCCTGATGGCTGAGTGACTAGCGCTTTGACACTCGGTGCCGCAAGCTTCGGGTTCGAGTTCCGGCGAGGGCAATGGATCTTTGTAGTAGTTCGAATCCATTTTAAACTAGAGGTTCCAGAGCCTAATCAGACTTCTTCTCACCCGCTTCAAAAATCAGATACAGAAGAAAAATTGCTAGCTTATTGTCTTAACATACCAATCTTATAATTGAACATACCAAAAAACATGATATCTAACAGCTATACAGATATAATATACCTCTAACAGTTATACAGACAAGACTTCGGTATTCTGCACACAAAACAAGTAATATATAAAAAAATTTAAAGCCAATTCCTACTTTTTTTCACGCTATTGCAGAAAGTCGTTTATAAATAATTTTCATTCATTTTTTTAACTTTATCTGGTGCCATCTATTGTTGGATATATGCAACTTAAATCTAAAAGAAAATAAAAATTAATTAATTAAATTTAATTACTGAATTAATATTTGAAAAACTGTATTAACATCCAGTGTCATCCACTACAAGTTTGAAAAAATGTATTTGAACTTGAGTGGATGAATAAAAAGTATTTTATGAACGATTGAAAATTTGAACAAGATATGTATAGGGAGAGTGTGAGCTAATAGAAGGAATCGAATAATAGTTTTTAAGAATTAACTTGGCAGCAAAGCTCAGTTGCTGTGGAGAAGATTCTGAAGGATTGTAAGGTATGAGTACGATCAAAGTGTAGCAAATCTCTATATAACATCACAAACATGCTCAACCGTGTGCAAGTTCAGAGAAGGCGTTGGCAGACCCTTACGCACAATAATCTGATCACAAAGGTAATTCTGCACCAACGTTCTACGAGGTCTAGTTTCCTCATTATCACCTTGTACAATGAAATAAATAATCATCAATTGCATTTGCGTAACGTACGAATAATTGAACCAAGGATGCCATATAACTGAGCATTGACGATACTTCTTGGAAAATATACAGATCACTGCAGTCATGCAAAGATATACCTGCCGACACACATACATTGAACACACCAAATCTTTTTCATAGATATTGTTATGGTCTAGGAATAAAAACACATAGCACTAGTGGACTGTAACACAACTCTTTTATTCGAAAACCAAACGCACACTGCTGATGTTACATTTATTTCTCCCTCCAGTCAGCTCACGGCCACGCAGATAGGATGTTTATATTATCGGGCACAGAGATTTTTTACATACTATGCACGTGGAACTATTTATCCATGAAACAACATATATGGATGGGATAATAGCGGGTATCTGGCTTCAGCCAGCCCAACAATCTTTTTGGGCCACATTGCAAACAAAATCTGGATTCATCAATAAAGAGTACAAACCTTCATTGATGAATGCGTGTCCAGCTAATTCTTTCATTTCATTGGCGTGGTGGGAGATACTCGCAATGCGGAACGTCTTAAGCAGGGCCGGATTTAGATAAAAAGAGGCCCTAGGCTATTCCACTTATGAGGCCCTTTCACCTCCCATTTTTAAGTTTATAAATCACATGAGAGATAATAAAATACATCATTATTGTGATATATATCAATACGTTAAATGAAACATGTTGTGATGGGTAGTAATCTTTATAAAAAATGTGGCACAAAAAAAAAAAAAAAAACAGTCGAGAACACTTATTTGGACATTTATTCTTAGCACGCGTTGATCTTAACCAATACATTTTTATGTTTATTTATTAGTCATATGTGTAGAATTTCTCCTTATTTTCGTTTTAGCGTTTACTATTTTTAGAATAGTGTCATTCTAATTTTGCTAACAATTTGAATGTAGGCCCCTCTTGATCTGGAGACCCTAGGCTGAAGCCTAATTAGCCTATAGGAAAATCCGGCCCTGTGTTTATGGCCTCTACTGCTGATCCCTAATTGTACCTTCTATCTACAACTGGTCCCTAATTGTACAAATTTTTAATTTAAATTCTTTTAATTTCATTTTTTATCTTACTTTTATTTATTTTTAGTATTTTTTACTTTTTAGAGTACCATTTTTTTTTTAAAATTGACCTTTAAACTGCCATTGTGCCCTCTAAGTTTTAGAGCAAGCACCATGCACCAAACTGAAAGTGAAATATAAGCATGTAAATATCCGATGTTTTTATGCCAAAGTTAAGAATAAATGTAAAATTACTTTACTACGTTAATTGGGTTCTGAGACAGGCATTTTTTTTTTTTTTGGGGGGGAGGTAAATAATGTTTTTTACCTTGCAGATTCATCGTTACGGCCCCACACGTTCACCAATCTTAAATCTTTATTCGTATACAATATTTTTATGGCATCTACAACTGGTCTCTAATTGTACTGAAATTTTAATTTAAATTATTTTAATTTTTTACTTTTTATTTTTATCTTACTTTTATTTATTTTTAGTATTTTTTAATTTTTAGAGTACCATTTTTTTTTTTATTTTAATTTATCTATAGGAATTTATTTTTATCTATATTAAAATCCGGCCCTGGTCTTAAGTCATGTCCAGCAGGGAGTAGAGAGTCAATCTCGCTAACAAATTAGAAACCGGTTTGCCTCAATGTGGACAAAACCCTCGGTGTGAGTTATCTGTCTCGGCTCAGCTCCGATTAGTGGCGGTTTCATATCAAAGGAATTCTCGGGGACGCTATTGTCGACCAGCTGTCATTCACAGTCAGAGATAACGTGGCTTGTTGCTATTGGTCAGATCGTGATACTCGGAACGAGATCAACGTCTGGAAAGTTTATCGGACAATCCTTCTCCGAGAACCCCTTGTTGAGTTTTGAGTTAAGTTAGGGGTGGCCAACCCAAATAATCTTGCGGGTCACTCTGGAAATGCATCCTAACTCCTTTGGGCCGCATATAACATTATATATCCCCCTATTAGATTGAGACCCACTATAGACATTTTTTGGAGTGAAAATGGAAACATAATGAGTTATTATTTTTGTGTTTACTATTATTCTTACGTGTAAACAGAGATAATATAATAATAATGATACTAAACGCACACTGTGAAGAAATAGACAACACTAAAAATTAAAAATAATATATATACATATAAATGAAATAAAAAAAAAATATATGTATACATATAAATGAAATAAAAATATATATACATATAAATGAAATAAAAATAAATGAAATCATTACAAAATATTTACCTTTTATTAGATTAGATTAGATTTTCCAAGATGCTCGCACATCATGAGTTCACAGAATGTAATTTATTTATTCTGCGAACTCATAACTGCGAACTCATCAATAAAACAGGCAATATCTGTCCTATATTCGCAAGGATAATATTTTAAAATCAAAGTTCATTTTTTTCGCATAATTTTTATAATAATACAGTTAATTTTTGAACATATGGATGTACAACTATTTTTTTTTTTTTTTTATGCATTGGTTTTTTGACCATTTGTAAAATAAATATATTTGACTTTGACCATTGTAAAATAAATATATATTTTGTAAAATTGTGATAAATCTTAAGGACCAGAAAAATTGTCCAAAAGACGGCCGCGGGTTGGCCACCCCAGGATTAGACCTTCAGTAACTGTTACATGAGAAGGTATGATATGGGTTTCTTTTTAATTGTTCTGTGGCCTTATAGCACTAGGTTTTCCACGGTTGTACCTTTGTAGACGCTGAATTTAAAATCATTAAGTATTTAAAAATGTTATTTTGGAAAGATATCCATGGTATTCATTATTACCTGCAATAAGTATTTGTGATATTTAAGTTATTAATAAAAGAGGGTTCTTTGTATTTGTGGAATTTGCCTTAAAAGAGTCCACTTAAAAAGAATAATAAATAAATACGTAAATAAATTAAATTAAATTAAAAAAATTTTAGAACACGTATACTAAACAAAAGATTTCTACCTTGTATTGCATCCAGCAAAATAAGAACTATTTTAAAGAACTTTTAAATGAAAAAAAAATATTAAAAATATATAAATATCATGGTTTCATATTAGATAGGGCAATTGTACATCCTATGGTACAATTCAAGTCTACTACAAATTAAAAAGTATGTATGGTTTTTAAAATATAAATACGACAATACTTTAACTTTGCACAAAAATTATTCAATCTTTCTGTTAAGCAGTTTCTCTTAATTAGGAAAGGATGTTATAATTTTTACTTTCAATAGATTAAAACAAAATAAAGTTTCATAAGTTGCTGTTTTTACTTTTACTATTATTTTCTACAGCTTCATCTAACCAGTATATCATTATATTTTAATCACCGTAAGTGAAGTTAAAAAATAATTAATTTATTGATTAAAAACGTAGAATCTATTATGTGAGAATTTTTATTTGATGCATGATTTAATTCTTAATATCAGTTGTCAGCTTTATGCTCTACAGTGATATTTGGTCGGGGTCTATGGTTTAAGGTGAATTCCGAACCACTACAAATATCCTTGGCGCTGTCGGGGCACGAACCTGAAACCTCTGGTACTGAGAGCCAGAGCATTAGTCACTCGACAGTCAGGCTTATCAAAATTCTACTGCATTTATAAAACATTAATTGCGACTTTAAGAAATTATTTTAAAATTACCAGAAATCGTTTTATTTCAATAAGGAATTCACCGAAAATTGGCATATTTATGATTATAAGGATTATTAATTACATAAAACATTTTTACATGTTTTAAAATTCAATACTTTTATGACAATAATTCGGATAATTAATAGAAATAGATGCGTTTAAATATAGGATTTTATTTTAATATGGAATTCCCATATTTATGTCGGGAAGAGTATTTTGAAAAAACCTTGCGTTGGGGTTTGAAGAGATGAGTGTTAATCGGGGGTGTTCTCCCTAAATTGCAATATTACATCAGAGATGAACTTTGATCCACAGAAGTAGTATTCCCATACTAAAGAGGTCGACAAACTGTGCAAACGTTGGACAACACTAAGAAGTATTTCTTAGTGTTGTCTTAGTGTTACTGTGCCCAAAAAGTAAGACCAATTTTTTTTTTCCGAAAACTCTTTATTTATTCTTCCAAATTTATTTCATCGCTTGAAAAGAGTAATTCCCTCCGGACACAATGCACTTAAGCCAATTTTTTCCAATCCTCAATGCATGCTAAAAAGTCATCGGCAGGGGATGGCCTACAAAGCGAGCGCCGATTCACGTCGAATCTCTTCAATCGACTCAAAACGGTGTCCCCGGAGTGGTATTTTGAGTTTAGGGAATAGCCAGAAGTCGCACGGTGTGAATACGGTGGTTGTGGAACGATATATTTAATTTTTGACGAAAAAATCACGAAGAATCAATGCAGTGTGAGCTGACGCATTAGCATGATGCAAAAACCAAGAGTTGTCTTTCTAAAAATGTGCCCTCTTTTCGCGAATAGCTTTACATAAACGACGCATAACACTCAAGTAATATTCCTTGTTGACAGTTTGGCCCGCCGGAAGGAATTCATAATGCACCACACCACGATAATCGAAGAAAACAGTCAACATGCCCTTGATTTTTGATGATTGATTTTTCGGTCCTGTGTGTGCAAAAGTCCTGTTTAAGGCGCCAGCTATCTCATGCAACTTCACTTTAAGGTCCTTCAAAATTATTTTCTGAGCTTTTTTTATTTTTAAGGAACAACTGCCGATTTTGAGCGACCAGAGCGTTCAGTATCATCGGTGTTCAGCATAGTCAGTAACACAGTTTGGCTTCAACAATATTTTTCCCCATCTTAAAAATCCTGATGGCCATTTGGTTAGCACTCTAGCCTATGGTACCATAGGTTTCAGGTTCGAATCCTGGCGGTAGCATGGATGTTTGTGAGTGGTTCGGAATGCCCGTTATACTGTAGGTCCCTGTTTAATTAGCCTGAAGTGTGTACAAAATGACCGTAGAATGACATGCCATCCAAAAACCCTGTTTAATCAACACATGAAATTCTTTTTTATCCATTGTTTTGAAAATTACAAAACTGGGGTCACTAAAAACAAACACTTATGACACTTAACCTGTAAACTAATTATCAGAATGTCATACAATTTTTACATGCATTCGTTCGAAGGATGCCATTATCTAAAAATCATATGGGTCTGTCAACATTACGGCCATATATGTGTCAGACCGGAGACTTATTGAGTGACATGTTATTATAGAGGATATAAGACTATAAATATATATTGTTCCGTTCGTCTTGTGGGACTTGTATTGCTTTTTTATATATTTGTTACTTTTGCATTGCTTTTTCAAAACTGCGCCATAAATATTTTTGTAATATTAATGTTTTGGAAGGTTATACTTAGGATGAAACAGTAATCAGAATTTGATATTCCCAGCATTAAAAACGAGATAACTATTTTGTTGAAATGAAAATGTTTCGATTTCTAACTTTTTAATATATTTATTCAAAATATATAGATAAATCTTTATGAAGATGAATTTCAGAGGTCTGATGACCGAGTGACTAACGCTCTAGTGCTTGGCACCACAAGGTTCGAGATCCGGTGGTGGCATGGATGTTTGTAGTGCTTCGGAATCTACTTTTAACAGTAGATCCCTGTCTAATATGACTGTAGAGCGTTGGACGTAGGGCTGACTACCCTACACCTGCCTGTAAAGGAAACCATTTCCTGTCTCGAAATCTACCAGTAAGCAGACTGCCTTGGCTCACCATGGGCTGTAATGCCAGAGAGTTTGTTAGTTAAAAATCAATTTCTTGACTTAACTTCCTACCATGCATCTTGAATCACAATAGATCTTCTCTAAGACGATAAATATTGAACTTTTTCGTTGATATCTACCAAGTGGGATAAGTAACAATAACATCTTTTAAGTGGCTAAAAGATCTGCAACTTGGCATTATTGTTAGAACAATGAACTCTGTTTCAGCATGTTTTGTTGTATTATCTTTTTTTTTTTCGTTGTTCTTTTTATTGCTGTAACTGTTCATAATCTGAAATTGGAAATAAAAAAAATAATTAATAAAATTTTTCGTTAAGAGCTTCCTCCAAAGCATATGATGATAGTAATCGTACAAAAAAATCATCAATCCACAATTAAAAAATACAAAAATATATACAAAAATCCTCAATTATCATCAAATTATTGCCTACTACTACTTACTACTACTTACAATCAAAATTATTGCAACTTTAAATTATCGCTAGTCACTTCACATCAAATTATTGCTACAAAAATTTGGACTTTGCTTTTCATTAACGAATAGAACTTAATTCACATGTTTTTAGTAAATGAATTTTAATAAATTATAAGAATATTCTATTATTTTGTAAACAAGAATGATTTACTTTTATTCTGAAACTATATCCAATTTTCCACAGAACAGACGAAAAGCTATCACTCCGACAAGCGCCGTCAATTGCAAGGTTAATTTTCAAATTATTAACGTCACAAATTAGAAATCAATTTTTAATCGGGTGTTTCAGTGGTTTACAGTATTTTACAATTAATTAATTTCCGAGTTGGACAATTCAAATTATTTCCTAAGAAAAAAGGCTCCCCTTTCAAGCCTTTTATAGAATGATGCCATTAAAAAGAATGCGTGTGACACTTTCAAAACAATTTGAGAAATTCACTTTAATCCATAGGTCCTGATCTAATATGACTGTTAGGCGTAGGGCTGACAACCCTACCTCGTAAAAATAAAACATCACCTGGTTCGAATCTGCCAGTTGGCAGACGGCCATGGTCCAACATGGACTGTAGTGCCGAAGAGTTAGTTAGTTTTTTGACTAATCTTCAGTGTCCTGCAGTGCGCTATGGACATCCCATGAGTAATCTACTCATGTATGGAGGGAAAGAGGGCAGCTTCTGTTGTGATGGAGCGCCCGTAGGTAGAAGTCTGACTTGGCTCCGATGCTCCTACAGGCATATAAGACTGGAACCTATGGGCTTAAAGTAGATTCCAAAACTACAAACATCCATGTACATGGACCCAAACATGGACTACAAACATCCATGTCACCGGGGGGGCGATCTTGTGACCCTGAGAGCCAGAGCGCTAGACACTTGGCCATTCAGGCCCAGATAGTTAGTTAATCAGAGCTATTTGCAGTGTTTCTTTGTGAAGAATGTGAGTAGGAGTGAGTGATTGGAGTAAATAACAGCGGTTAATGGGTCTTTTAAAATCGGCTTAATTTTATTATTAAATCGTAAAATTAAAATACAGAAATTTAAATAACTACATCTGATTTTCCACAAGTATCACGGTTTTTTTCAAGGGGTACTTCTAATCCCTTTTCTAAAAAGAAACACTTTACACGGCCCTTGATGGTATTCTATATATTGAAAGTAATAAAAATAAATATAAATGAAGTAATAAAACGATAAAAAATATTATTTTTATTGATAATTACAAATATCAATATATATTCATAATTTATTGTATGTATTCATATGACAAGTGGTAAATTTAATTTGAGGATAATTCTAATTTAATTATGAAAATAATGATTATGATTTTCCTGTACATGAGTTCCACAGGGGTCTGTAGAGCCCAGTTAAAAACTGATATGTCAAATCATTGTATTGTGGCCCATCGAAATCTTTTATCTTTTTCATGCAGTGCTAATTATTTTTTATCAGGTGTTATGTATATATTACAATAACAGGATTATTAATACTCAGCTGATGGACAATTTGAAATACTTTCTTCTTCTCTTTATATAGCCTGTCGTCAAATTATAATTATTATATGCGGCCCATATTTTGAAAAGACTATGCTTTTGAGTTTCATTATGGAAATTGGTAATACCAGCATGCTGTAAAAACCCTTTTGCAATCAATCGAACTTTACACCGGATTTCCTGCCTTATCTCGCTGATAAACTAGAGTCGTCTGGCTGTTCATTTGGGACAGAGTAAACAAAAAATGCAACTCGGAAGGTCACGGTCTCTGGGAGTTTTCTTGACAAAAATTTTATCTCGCGAAAATGCCTCTTAATCGTGGGACACAGGACACAAATAACGAAAAAAATATTTGTGTGTTTGGTGGAGGAGGTAAAATAAATTGTTTTTACAATTTTTTTAACATGTAACAAATCTTAGTTTGAAGTGAAAAACTTATTTTGAAGAGAAGTTTGTATCGAATATTGTTTTAGATTAGGGGTGCATTGATCCTGATTCTTAGGCCACATGTATTCTCTTTTGATTCGTTGTTCGATCGTTTTAGTATGCGCTAATTCACAGAATCACACAAAAGATAGTTTTATAAATTGCAAGGAAAGCAGTAAAAATTCAGTTTCAATGCAAAAGTTGCATTTGTTAAAAATTTGTTGTTGTTTCTTACCTAACTTGGTCGAGAGTGACATCTAGACCAAGTCCATGAACCCTTGTATTCCTGAAACGACGGTTAAGGGTAAAGGGTAAAAAAAAAGAAAACAAATAAATAAAATAAAATAAAACAAAAGATAAAACATGATAAAGGGTAAAAAAAAAAATGTCCTTTTTGTCCTTGGCCTTGCGGCACAAAGACATGGAGCACCCAAAGGGGAATAGTTTTAAAAATTTGAATTTATAATTTAAAAAGAAATATTTATATTTAAGATTATTTTTATTTTTAACAATAGAAAAAAAAAAAACTAAATTTATATAATAATTTTTCTAAATCTCATTAAAAAAAAAAGCATCTGAATCAGTATAGGTTGAATTCATTGAAAGTAAAACAAATAAAAATATGCTGAATATAATTCATTAATTGAAAATCTATGATTACGTTGATATAAAATAGGAATAATCCATTTTTTTGGTGGCCATCTATGGATCTCGTGTCCCACTTATGTATGCCACTAACAGGCTCCCTGACAGGTGAGAGGAAAGGACATTGTTTGAGAGGACTTTTAAGGAAAATTGTCTCGCATTTGAGTATCAAATTGGAGAAGGCCAGAAAACTTCCACCATATAGCTTAACTAAAGGTACGAGTGACTTTACAAACATTGACACATCGTTATAAGGATTGCAACAAATGTCGTCAGCAGATTCAAATGTGATCTCGCGGTAATGTATGCAGATGATGAGCATTAGGGCTGAGGTTCAATCCTCTGGCGGCATTGTTATAGACACTGTTTCAAAAAAAAACGAGAAGACTCGACAATCCGATGATGGATTATTGTTGACACTATTTCAAAAAACGTGGAAACCTGATGGCGTTTGGGATGTTCAGCATCTTACTTCGTCAGACAGACTACTTGGCAGGATTTTCCCCATTCGATATGGGATGTAAATGCTGGGTAGTTCCCCCTAAAAGTCCTCCCGCCCTTCATCATAACAAAAGTTGCATCCTTTCTCTCCATCCGTGAGTAGACTACTCATGGAATGTCCATCCGTCACTGCAGAACATTGACGATTAGTGACAACAATAAATTTGAGCTCTCCTACTCGGCATATTTTATTAAACAGCTACGATGGCGCATTGTAAGACATTAGATAGTTTTTGCATACCGTATTTTGGACGTCCGTTAGCTTTTCTCCTAGCGCGCATGCTCATAGGAAATTGCGCATGCGTATCTGTAATAATGTTTTCTATGAGCATGCGCGCTAGGGAGAAAAAGCGAATGGACGTCCAAAATACGGTATGCAAAAACTCTCTATTATCAGCAAGAAACACGCAAAATACCTTGTGAAAGAACATTTTCATAGATGAGTATTAGCAAATTGAAAAAAATTGAAACCATTTGATTAATAGAAATTTAAAATAAATTTTGCACCTATTGCAACAAAAAAACGAATCAAGAATTGCGTTGCATCTAATCCTCAATGTCCTGCAGTGTGTGACGGGCATCCCATGAATCATTTACTCATGCATGGAGGAAAGGGGAATAGCTTCTGTTGAGATGGAGCATCCGTAGGAAGAAGTATGACTTGGCTCAGTGACGCTCTTACAGTCATATGAGACCGGGACCTACGGCTTAAAGTGCATTCTGAACCACTACAAATATCCATAACACCACCGGGACTCGCACTCGAAATCTGTGGCATCGATCGTCAGAGACTCGGCCATTCAGGCCTATTTTTTGTTTCATCGATGTTTTATGCATTAAACTATATTTTTTATATTTTTATGTGTAACAACATGTGGAAAATGAGTAAAATAAACAATATTTAATGCACAAATTTAGGCGTTCTTTTTTACAATGATTTTTTTGCAAGTTACAATGAATCTCAACTGCTTTTGGTCTTAAAATAAGACATTTATGCTTTGGTATCACAATGAATCTCAACTGCTTTTGGTCGTAAAATAAGATATTTAGGGTTTGGTATCATTTAATACTTCTTAAAAACAATTTTAAATTAACTGACTTTATAAAGTATTACAGTGAGGAACTTCTTAGAAACATCGCTAAGGATTGCGAGTCATTTTAAAAAAAAGAAACCATTTATTTTGAAAACTCAACTAAACATCAGATGAATTCTGAAAAGCTAATCACTGTCCTTCATACGAACAGAGCCCATCCAATTTGAGCTTCTTCAGGTTCTGCTCTTGGTTGTTGAGTGAATAAGCCCCAATAACCACTATCAATAAGCCCCTGATTTGTTGTTAAGCTTACTTCAATCTCTAAAGCGTACAAATCGGAGTGAATGCTTTCTAATTCATTACACTACTTGCCATTGCGACCGAGAGTCATTAGTGCACCATTATTCCAGTTTCACTATGAGCCGATCGTTTAACGTGTCATCTTGAGATATCTTGGTCCGAAATTTGAAGCCATTGAAGCACGATGACTATACGTGGCCTGGTAATGTGCACAAAACTGCTTGCAAGTAGACCAATTACTATTGATTGTGCGCGTTGCAGACGTTTCTTTCATAAATGAGAAGACTCAATAGGGATTATAACAGTGTATGTAAGAGTGACTCGTTTGCACAATCGAATTGTTTAGTGAGAATTTTCAAGGTTACTTTCCAACCGACATGGAAAGTAAGAAAGATCATTCTTGATAGTGTAATATGTAAGCGATATCTCCCTTCTCTCCCTCTATATGGTATATGATATGGAATCTAAAATATTTCTTTTTTTTTTTTAAAGGTAGCTGGCAAACACTTAGACAGCTGTCTTGGATGCCTTAAGGCAAGCGCTGCACAGACATTACTCGCTTAGCATTACCCAGGGGGCGCGTGTCACTTGAAGATAAGCCACGGACGCGGAGTAATAATGCCCCGCAACGCTCTACGATCGTATTAGACCTCAGGGCCTATGGTTTAAAGTGGATTCGAACCACTACAAACATCCATGGTATCGCCGGGACTCGAACCGGAAACCTATGGTTCCGGGGGCCAGAGCGCTAGCCACTCGACCATTCAGACCCAGCTAAAATCTTTGTAATAAAAAAATATGCGTCTTTTAAAAGAATAGGATGATATATAGCTTTAAAAATATGCTGTCTTAGTCCTTGCTAGTTTAGTCGAAGGGCCTGAATAGCAGAGCGCCTAGAGCGGGGGTGGCAAACCAAGTGATCTTGAGGGTCACTTTGGAAATGCGGCATAACTCCGCGGGCCGCATATAAAATTATATATCCCCATATTAGATTTAGACCCACTGTGGACGTTTTTTTTTTTTTTTAAGTTAAAAATTGAAACATAATGAATTATTATTATTGTGTTTACTGTTACTCTTACATGTAAACATAGATAAAATAATCATAATGATACTAAAAGCACATCGTACGGAAATATACAAAACTAAAAATAAAATATAAAAATATGTATAAATATAAACGTAATAAAAAAATGCAATCATTAAAAAATATTTATTTTACTAATCCGATATTTGTTTCTCCACTCTTAATGGGTGCTGCAAGTTAACGTCTGTTATGTTTGAGCATGCTTTGTGTTTAGTCAAGTTCATTTTAGAAAAAACGATTCGCAGATGTAAATTGAAGCAAACGCGCTAACAACTTCAACTAAGAATCTGGTTTGCTTTGCTATCAACAATCAATGATCAATACTAATGGTAACTGTGTCACTGAGGTAGTTTAAGGTGGAGCATGGAACCTGTTATGTTAGATACTCCGAGATGCGCGCGCATTATTAGTTCGTAGAATATAATTTAATTACTCTGCGACCTCATAACTGTAATAAAACAGGAAATATCTGTCCTATATTCGTAAGAATATTATTTTAAAAAGTTAATTTTTTCTCGTCATTTCGACAGTTCATTTTTGAATATAGGGATGCACGCATAACGCATTTTCTTAATACGTTGGTTTTCACTACTTTGACCATTAAAAAATAAATATATTTTGTAAAAGTGTGATAAATATCACTGGCCAAAAAACATATTCAAGACGGGCGCTCGAAACCCGGCAGTGCCATGGATGTTTGTAGTGGTTCGGAATCCACCTTAAGCCTCAAGTCACGGTCTCATATAACTGTAAGAGTGTCACGGAGCCAAGTCAGACTTCTACCTACGGGTGCTCCATCACGACAGAAGCTGTCCATCCTTTCCTTCCATCCATGAGTCCATAAGGGTCCATGGGTTTCATCTAGATGACTGCCAAGTGGCATAAGTAACAGCAGTTTAATCGGATCATCCCTAACAATTTAAACTAATTCATGTCTAATTAAAACTAATTAATCTCTCAATTGAACTTCTTTTCTATATATTATATTTTTCAAAATAATTGTGTTACCTGAAGTTTTTTGTAAGTGATTTAAAACCACTTTCATCCATATTTTAAAAATCATCATCATCATCACAGGCGCAACACCCCTTAGTTGTTAAGGCCATCTGTCTACTGGCATATTTCTGGACAGGAGAGATGGTTTCTTTTTAAAGTGGTGAGGTTATCACTCCGATGCCCCACGCCCAACACTCTAATTAGACCGGAATCTACAGTTTAACGTGGATTCCGAATCACTCACAAACATCCATGCCACCGCCATGATTCGAACCAAAGCCTATGGTACCAAACGCCAGAGCATTTTAAAAATACAAGAATTACAACATTGGACTTTTCAATGGTTTCACTAATTTTATGTTGAACTGTACTGCATATGGCTTTAGATTACTTGTTGATTCTTAGAAATTGAGTTTCAAATGAGATACGTACCTTTAGGAATTTTTTTTTTTTTTTCGAAATACATAATAAATTTGTATTTTTTGTTTAAAAATTATAATTCTTGAAATTACTAACAAGTAGCATAAAGATTTATAATCCTTCAAGGGAAAAAAAAAAAAAAATCTGCCTCACCCCTGTATTGATCTATCGATCGAATGGTGAGTAGGGTGAATTATTTTAGCTGCTTTACTTTGAAAACATTTCTTTTACTTACAACATTGTTTGAGAAAATTCAAAGGATATTGTTAAATATAATGATGATAGAATTGTTAAGCATTAACCAAAACATTCAATATTATAAAGCAAATTAATGAAAACCATTATTTCTTGATGAAAACAATAAATGAAAATAAAAATATATGAATCAAATTTTATTATCTAATATGTATTTGTGCAGCTACTTACGTGAATGTTCCCATCTTTTATTTCCGTGTGGCGTAAATGTGAACCATTTCCCCTTAAAAAGTCACTCAGATTCTCAAATCAGATATTTAGAGAAGCATTACATTAGAAAGTAATGGAAATACCGAGTTACTATTATTTTTGTACAGTTATAAAGTTGATTAAAGACAAATGAATATTCCTTATTGTTATTTATTCGTGAAATTTATAAAAATTCAAGAGCGTCTATTGATTGGTATACAATTAAATTAATCTTAATAATGATTTCAGAAATAATGTGAGTTGATGGTGATTGTGCATATATGTGTAAAGGACTTGCATTGATAAAAAAGCTGCCCGTTGGAAGCTTTCTTTGTTTTTCTCCCATACGACATGTATATGAGAGGTAATTAGCCTTATAAATCCACCAAGTAGGCAATGTTTTCTTTTAGTGGGCTATTGGTCTACATCAGGGGTCTCCAAACAATGGCCCACGGGCCAAATCCAGTCCGCCAGTGTCATCAATCCGGCCCGCGACAGCGAATAGCTTATTGTTGCTGTAATAAGTTGGATAAAAAAACACAGAATGATAATAACTCGGTTTTATTTACTTGCTAGGTGAAGCTTAATGGCAAGCATAATACGCAGAAAATTTAACTTAAAAATACCAACTAACAAATAATTGAAATGAATCCCACTAACGTTATAAACTAGTGAACATCCAGCGGTTACCCTCGGCAGTTATGTTGGAGTAAAGAGCATCGCATATGGGCCTGAATGGCAGAGTGTCTGGCGCTCGGTACCACAGGTTTCGGGTTCGAGTCCCGACGTTGCCATGGATGTGTGTAGTGGTTCGGAATCCACTTTAAACCGTAGGTCCCGGTCCTAATAGGATCGTAGAGCTTTGCGGGGGACATTGTTACTCCGCATCTTCAAGTTACACGCGATCCCTGGGTAATGCAAAGTGAGTAACGTCTGTGCAGCGCTTGTCTTAAGGCATCCAAGACCAAGCTGTTTAAATATTTGCCAGCTGCATTAGAACAAAAAAAAAAAAAAGAGTATCGCATACATATGTATGTATATGGATGTTTGGAATGTATATATCCTGATTCAAACCTATGATTTTTATCCTGAAAATCCCTCAGTAACGAAAAAAAGTTAAATGAACGCGAATGAAACCGCGAGATATTCACTTGTAAAAAAATACTAATGAGATTTATGCAATTGTGATTTTTCACTGACAATAGTTGGTAGTTGTGGATCAATTTTACTTAATTTTAGTAGATCAATTTTACTTGTACCAATTATTAAAAGAGATTTAATATGCTCATCGGTTAACTTAGATCTGTAAACATTATTCAGAAGTCTAAAAATTATAGATAAGGGCAGAAAAATTAAAACGGTTTTGGCCCTCGGTACTTACTGGAGTAAACAGTATGGCCCTACGGCTGGAAAGTTTGGAGACCCCTGCTCTACATCAATGGAATAACCACTAATTTTCAACAAAATAATAATAATAAATACAAAAACGGAAATCCTTTCACGAATTCCAATTTATCATGTTTGAACATATTTTGCTGGATGAACACACATTGGAGTATACCACTGCTCAGTAACAAAAAAAAATTATGACGCAATTAGTTAGAATACGAGAAGAAAGATATTTCTGCACTTTAGGGTTCCGTTTGTTTATGTGGCGATTTTTCCTTTGCGGTTTTTCGCCAATAAATGACTGCGTTTTTTGACGATTCATTTGGAGCAGAAAATAGACTTGGTGAAATCGGAACCCTAAAGTGCAGAATCCTCACAACAACTATCAAATTCAACAGCAATAGGAATATAGCAAATTTTAATAACTTTTTGAAGAAGAAATTATTCAAATAAGAAGCACTACCCAATTCAGACAGACAAATCTGTTAAGTGATGGTTAAATTAACTTTCATAAACATAAACTAAACCTTAGACACTATTTTGAGGATATTGAAACAAGAATCAGTTTATATTTTGAAAGCCAGACAATTAAAAACGAAATATAGAGCACGTGACTTGATACGGGTCTATCGTTATGTTTAACAGCATATTTGACGCCAAATTTAAAACACACATAAATAAAATCACTTGAAAATCAGTATTTATTTTAAATAAAAGTGTTTGAAATGAAAGTATCTCGTGTTGCATAAGACGATTAATCTGTTTTAAATAATAATTCTTATACTCTTTTTTTCAATTCCTTCTATTAGCTCACACTCTCCCTATATATATATCTTGTTCAAATTTTCAATCGTTCATAAAATACTTCTTATTCATCCACTCGAGTTCAAATACATTTTTTTTGAACTTGTAGTGGATGACACTGGATGTTAATGCAGTTTTTTTTTTCAAATATTAATCCATTAATTTAATTTAATTAATTGAATTAATTTTAGGGTTTTTTAGATTTAAGTTGCATATATCTACCAATAGATGGCGCCAGATAAACTTAAAAAAATGAATGAAAATTATTTATAAAAAGACTTTCTACAATAGAGTGAAAAAAAAAAAGAATTGACTTTAAAAAATTGTTTTTATATTACTTGTTTATTAATTTATAACTTCAATTTTTGGGAGACCCTACAGACCTATAACCGAGACAACATGTTAACACATAAAAATAATAATAAATCTAAATACAAAATTTCCTAATTAGGATTCTCTGAAAACTAGACATACCTTGCCTTTTAGGCATATTTTAAATTTTACAAAATCTGTATGTCAATAATGAAGTTTTTATTTCCTAAAAGAATTATATATTGATATACAGTTCGACCACCAACTATATAGAAAATTGATAAGTCTGAGGAATTCAAACAGAATAGCGTAGTAGGGAGAAATAAATGTAGACGTTTTAATTACAATAAAATCATTTTAGTTTTTAATAATTCAAATTTTAAATTACATAAAATCAAAAACAAATGAAAAATATTCCACGATATTAATGAAACTGTTCCTTCGAAATTGCTTTTGACTATTGCATATCTGACTACTACTACTACACCACACCACATCCCTGTGCCTAGAGTTGAGTTGCCCCTATACAGTTTAGGAATGATGTGGGTGAGAAGTCTGATTGGGCTCTGTGACGCTCTACGGTCATATGAGACAGGGACATACGGCTTAAAAGTGGATTCCGAACCACTACAAAGATCCATGGCACCACCAGGATTCGAACCCGAAACCTGTGGTACCGAGTGCCAGAGCACTAGCCACTCGTCCTTCAGGCACCAAAAAGATTATTCCCATGCCGGGAGTCGAATCTGGGCCGCCTATACGACTATCATATGCATATACGAGTGCATATCGACTATTGAAGTGGTTAAATAATTAAAAATCAAAACCCTCCAATAACGATTTGATGACCAGAACGTCGGTGATGTCTGGGACATTATTCTCCTCAGATAGCTTTTCACGAATTCGGTCTTAATTTTAGTTTAACTATTACCTCGTTAACTATTACTTCCAGTTTGCTGAGTTGCCCCAGTTAACATAATAATACTCTTAAAAATATTATAAAACGTTACAGTTAAAAATATGAGGATTAAAAAGTATAAAATAAAATGTACAAAAATAAAAATACTGTATTGTACTGATATTTTCTGTATTTGGATTTTATTTTCTCGTGATTTTTTTTTTTTTCGGTGTAGTAACAGAATACACAGAAAAGTTTTAATGAAAATATACTCGTACGTTAACATTAATTTCAATATGAATGGCTTGGGCCTGAATGGTCGAGTGGCTAGCGCTCAGTACCACAGGTTTCGGGTTCGAGTCCCGGAGGTGCCATGGATGTTTGTAGTAGTGGTTCGAATCACTTTAAGCCGTAGGTCCCGGTCTCCTATGACTGTAAGAGAGCGTCACGGAGCAAAGCAACGTCACGGAGCAAAAGGACTTCTACCTAAGTACCCTACGGGGGCTCCTTCACAACAGAAGCTGCTTCCTTCCCCTTCAACCATGAGCCCATACGAGTTCGTGGGCCTGGTCTAGATTAGATACCTTTTTTATTCTAATGCAGCTGGCAAACACTTAGACAGTTTGGTCTAGGATGCCTTAAGGCAAGCGCTGCACAGACGTTACTCACTTGGCATGACTCAGGGGCGCATGTAACTTGAAGATAAGACCACGGAGTAACAATGCCCCCGCAACGCTCTACGAGCGTATTAGACAGGGACCTACGGTTTTAAAGTGGATTCCGAACCACTATAAACATCCATGGCACCGTGGGGACTCGAACCCGAAACCTGTGGTTCCGGGGCCAGAGTGCTAGCCACTCGGCCATTCAGGCCCTTAGATTAGATATCTACCAAGTGGGATAAGTAACAACAACAACAAATTCAATATCTCGCCGTTCTGGAAGACAGAATGTCTTTAAAACAAAACGTGATGTCGGTGGTATTTTATTGTCATCAGCTAGCGCAGACAGTCCTAAGACCCCCACGCCGTCAGATGGCGCCAGGCGCGAAGTATTTAACAATTAAAAAGTTTTTTTTTTTTTAATTATTAAATAAAAATTTGGTATAATTTAAAAAAAAAGAACCACTAAGAATTATTTTATATATTATATATATAATTAACATATATATTATTATTAATAATATATATTTTATATATTACAATATAATATAATATAATATGTATTCCTATATATTAAAAATATTATACATATTTTTATATATAGAACGCTAGTTTATTTGAGTAAAATTGTAAATTAATGAGCTAGAGTTAAAAAAAATCGTATGAAATGTTTAACCTCCTATGTATAAAATATATTATATTATACTACATTATATTAATTTAGTCTATATAATACAATATAATATAATATAATATATATTTCTATACATTAAAAATATAATATATTTTTTTTATATAGGAAGCAAGTTTCTTTGTGTAAAAGTGTAATTAATCAGCTTGAGTTAAAAAAAAAAGGAAATGTTTAACATCCTATGTATAATATAACAGAATAAAATAAAATAAAATAAATTATATTATACTAAATTGCATTCAATTTAATTTAATTTTATTATAGTATTTTAATCTATACATTATCTATATATTATAATGTAATATAATATACCTTTTCTATATATTAAAAATATTATACATTTTTAAATATAGAAAACAAATTTCTGTGTGTAAAAGTGTAATTAATCAACTTGAGTTAAAAATAAAATGATATATATTATATTTAATTTTATTACGTTACATTATTATATATATTATAATATCATCATCATCGGCGCAACAGCCCCATGGTGGACGAAGGTCGTCTGCCCACTGGCAGATTTCTGGCCAGGAGTTTTTAAAACTGTTTTGTTTTTACGGGGTAGGTTGTCAGCCTTACGCCCAACGCTCTACAGCTCTATTAGACCGTACCAACGGTTTAAAGTAGATTCCGAGCCACTACAAACATCCATGGCACCGAGAGCTAATCACTCGGCCATCAGACCATATTATAATATAATATAATATATATTAATATTATATTTTTATTTAGAAAACAAGTTTCTTTGTGTGAAAATGTAGTTAATCAGCTTGAGTTAAAAAAAAAAAAATCGCAAGAAATGTTTAACCTCCTACGTATAATATAATAAAATAAAATATTAAATATAAATTAAATAAAATATATTACATTATATATATATATTTTATTTAATTTTATTACATTATATATATATATATAATGAATATAGAAATATATTATATTATAATATAATATAATATATTTCTATATATAAAAAATATTATATATTTTTTTATATAGAAAGCAAGTTTTTTTGTAATTGTAATTAATCAGCTTGAGTTAAAAAAATTTTTATGAAATGTTTAACCTTCTACGTATAATATAATAAGATTAAATTAAATAAAATATATCATATTCTACTATATTATATTTTATTTCATTTTTATAAATTAATGCAATAAAATGAAATAAAAAATATATTTATATAATATAATATATTTAATTTTATTTTATTTTATTATATTATACGTAGGAGGTTAAACATTTCTTTATTTTTTTTTTTTTTTATATAGAAACTTGTTTTCAAATAAAAATATAATATTAATATATATTATATTATATTATAATATGGTGTCTGATGGCCGAGTATATATAATCAGCTTGAGTATTTTTTTTTTTTATAAAAAAAAAAAATCAGCTTGAGTTAAAAAAAAATTGTATGAAAAGTTTAACCTCTTACGCTCCCCACTTTATGTTTTTACTAATAATTTTGATGGTCTCAGGCCTTAATGTCATCAGGGCACGGAGGACTTAAAAAAGCGTGAGTGATAAATCAAATTACGAAAATTATCTTGTCAAAAATATAATAACTGATAATTTTTTTTTTTTTTCTTCTGAATTTTAATCTAGAAAGATGACATTACAAGTTCATTGAGTTTGAGGATTCGTCTTTCAATGTTAAATCGTTCAACATAGGGTAGATTAAATGAAGATTGGATTTGACAACTCAAAAGGAAGATTTTTGATTTGAAATGCTGAATCAATAAATTTACGTGATCTTATAGAGTTAACGTCATTGTAGATTTAATGTATTACTTACAATTCTCGATAAAACGTACTAATGAAATATTGTGGCAATTAAGCCAAGTTCTTATGAATTTTCTGTAAAATCTGTTAACAATTCTTCACAAAATCTGTGTGTGTGAGTAAAAATACTTCCTTTTCTCTTAATAGCGGCCTGATGGGCAATTAGCTAGCGCTCTGGCCTTTGGTAACACAGGCTTCAGGTTCGAATCCTGGCATTGGCATGGACGTTTGTGAGTGTCACGGAATCCACGTTAAACTGTAATTAATCAATAGATCCCCTTCAGGTTAGCCTAAATTGTGCATAAAATGACCATATAGAGACAAATCAAACCTTCTCTTAATATGTTAAGAAACCGGGGTTTGAATGCAACTTTTCAAATATGCCTTTTTACTTTATGTGTCTGTCAAAATATTTTATGAATTTTTCGTTACAAATTACACATACAGTCGTTTTATTCTTTTCAATCCCATCTGTTTATAAAACTATTCTGTATGATATGGTCTAGAACTTATATAATTTGTTTTAATTTCTTTTAACCGCCGATGTAGTTACAGGGCTACAACTAAAAATATTTATGTTTAGAATACAATAATTTCCCAAGAAATTGCTTATTAACGTATTTGATATATAAATATGCATATTGTAAAATTGTTTGGAGAAAAGGATATAAATTATATGAAGTCAAAGAGAATTCAAAGGCTGGGACACATAAAGAGAATGGATGATAGCAGAGGCACATAGAAGATTTTCAAGAAGTGCCAAAGTAACAAAAAAGGGAAGGCCAAAAAGGAGATGGATGAATGAAGTGGAAAAAGGATCTGAAGATCACAAAGTGGAAAACCAAATCACAGACGATTTTTGAGTCGTATTGTGAGGGTGGCCGTGGTCCAACATGGGCTGTAGTGCCGAGGAGTTAGTTATATATATATGTAGATGACAAAAATTAATAATAAAAAAATAATAATAAATTTAAATTTTTAAACAATTCTTGACGCATACGCCAAGGCAACTACTACTATTACTACTACACCACACCACATCACTGTGCCTAAATCTGAGTTGTCCCTTTACAGTTTGGGAATGATGTGGGTGAGGCCGGTACCTACTGCAGAATGAACGAAGAGCCCATTGGAAATCTACTCTCTTTACGCAAACAAACAGAATGCGAGAGTAAAAAAAAAAAAAAAATTTTTTTTTTATGTATTTATGAACCTACTTAAAACAAGATGCACCAAGACTGCACCTGATGATGCCATGCCCACTGAGGCCTCCGCTCTGAGTATTTGAATGAAAAAGAAATAAGGAAAACTAACTAACTAACTCCACGGTACTACCGTCCATGCTAGACTATGGCCGTCTGCCTACTAGCAGATTCAGAAACAGGAGATGTTTTCATTTTATGAGATAGGGTTGTCAACCCTACGCCCAACGCTCTATAGTCATGTTAGACAGAATCTACGGTTTAAAGTGGATTCCGAACCACTACAAACCCATGGCATCGACAGACGCCAAGGCTGCCAATTAATTCAATACTGTGAACTTTTACATCCCCTCCCCCCGAATAAAGTTTATGGCCGACAGTCATGAGTCATAAAGAAATCAGTTAGCCATTATTTTTTATAAGATATTAGATATTTATACTTTTTAATATTTTAATATTTTCGATTATCTTTATTTCTTTTTCATAATAAATAAAAAAATATGCTTTTAAAAATCAAGCCGTGGGTCATTTAAAAGGCTTTGGTGAGTTAATATGTGACTTTCTTTGAAAACCATGGATATAAAAACATTTCGAATTAATGCAGGTTTAAAAATATTTTTTTTCCTTTCTAATGCAGCTGGTAGACAGCTTGGTCTTGATGCCTTAAGGCAAACGCTGCACAGACGTTACTCACTTAGCACTAACCAGTGGGCGCGTGTAACTTGAAGATAAGCCACGGGCGCGGAGTAACAATACCCCCGCAACGCTCTACGATCCTATTAGGACCACCGAGACCTACAGTTTAAAAGTGGATTCCGAACCACTACAAACATCCATGGCACCTCCGGGACTCGAACCCGAAAAACCTGTGGTACCGAGCGCCAGAGCGCTAGCCACCCGCCATTCAGGCCCTTAAAAGTTTTGCCATAAAGTACTACCATAAAGTGTTTATTTCTAATGCAGCTGGCAAACACTTAGACAGATTGGTCTTGAATGCCTTAAGGCAAGCGCTGCACAGACGTTACTCACTTTTCATTATCCAGGGGGCGCGTGTAACGTGAAGATAAGCCACGGACGCGGTGTAACAATGCCCCGCAGCGCTCTACGATCCTATTAGACCGTGTCCTACGGGTTTAAAAATATTGTGACAAGGAATATCCTGAAGTCTAAGCCAAATTAATAGATAGAGATTAAGGTAATCATTGAAGCAGATGCTGCTGTTTTGTTTTAATGCTCACAAAGCATGTTTCGCGAGACCGTTAAGTTGTTGAAATCTTTATCATGGTGACGCATCACGCCAAAGTTGTCAAGCCATCCATCATCTCGTGAGAAATAATTCTTCTCAAGAAGACCGCCGAGAAAGTAACTGTGACCGTCTTTGCGTGTCCTATGGAAGAAATATGTAATATTCCAACCAGGCAATTCGGCTGTTCGTTGGAGACTGACTGAAAGATGGCGCTGGTGTGCCAGTGCCAAAAGCAAAACAAACAAGTTATAAACAGTTAAGGGCTCCAAACAAGTTATTTTAAGGAAAGTTTAAAAACTAACAAGTAATATTTAAAAAAAAAAAAAAATTTTAAAACTCAATTCCTACTATTTTTGCACTCTATTGCAGACAGTCCTTTATAAATAATTTTCATTCATTTTTTTAAGTTTATCTGGCGCCATCTATTGGTAGATATATATGCAACTTAAATCTAAAAAATAACTAAAATTAATTAATGAAATTTAATTACTGAATTAATATTTGAAGCAACTGTATTAACATCCAGTGTCATCCACTACAAGTTCAAAAAAATGTATTTGAACTTGAGTGGAGGAATAAAAAGTATTTTATGAACGATTGAAAATTTGAACTAGATATATATAGGGAGAGCGTGAACTAATAGAAGGAAATGAATAAGGGTTTAACTTTAAGGGGTTTAACTAAACTTTTCTACCTTGTTTTTCTACCCTTTTTCTACCTTGTATATATAGCAATATTTTGAGATTCCATTGCATTTTTAATAGATGTCAAGAAATATTTAAATATCTTACATTTGCGTGTCGTACAGGAGAAAGTACACAATACTTTCACTAGATTATCTAGTCTAGTGATACTTTCACTAGACAAGATAGTCTAGTGAAAGAGAAGATGCGAAATATTTACCTATTTTGCATAAATCTTTCTGAAGGCAATGACTGATATGGAATTCGCAAGTTAATTCAGCCTAATGGCCTATTGGCTAGAGATCTCAGCCGTTGACGCTCCAGGCTCCAGGTTCGAATCCTGGTGTTGACATGAATGTTTGTTAGTGGTTTGGAATCGAGGCCCGAATGGCCGAGTGTCTAGTGATCTGGTGCTGGGGGCCAAAGGTCTCGGTCGAGTCCCGGCGGTGCCATGGATGTTTGTAATGTTTCGGAATCCACTTTAAACCGTAGGTGCCGGTCTGATAGGATCGTAGAGCGTTGTCTTGAGGTTTATTCAGTCTTCAGCCCTCGTGGTTCCTCGCTAAAGTGAAACTGCATATTGCCCTTAGCCATGGACCAGTCGTCTACGACGGGGTCTTCTGGACCTGGTGCAGGCTTTCCTGCACCAGGGAATTAGTAACAACAGAAATATTTAAAAAATAATACAATTTGAAACTAATGTTGGAAAAAAAGACAGTCGTAGATAAACTATTTATTATTATTATATTTTCTGTGATAAATTTTTCAAATATCTTTTATTGAGTGGTATATAGGACACTCAACTGAAAAATACATTTGGTATAATACTGTGCACAAAAAAGTAAAACCAATTTTCAATTTAAATTTCCCGGGGCATCTTATGGAATTTCAAATTTTTTTCTTTTTTTAGATTTCTGGCACTGTTCTTGACATCTGTGAGGAATTTGTCATCAAAATATTTATTAGCGTTTGAGTTACGCTTTTCTTTGTGAGACGCTAAAAGTGATTCCGGCGATTTTTTGAAATGTCTGAATGAATTGAGCAAAAGAACTTGCATTCCATTTTGTTTACGGAAACGTATAGAATGTTGCAGAAGGCATTCGGTGAGCATTCCTATATCGGAAAGAAATGTCTACAAGTGGTATAAACAGTTCAAAGAAGGCAGAGAACGCGTTGAGGACGAAGAGCGCTCTGGTCGACCATTCACCTCAACCGACGAAGCTCACGTCCAAGAAATTAATAGATTTAGTGCTTGCAAACGTCGATTTACAATTAGAGACCTTGCTGATGATGTTGGAACTTTAAAAGGATCGGTCAATTCCACTTTAAAAGATGTTTTGGGCCTCAAAGGCGTCAAATCTCGATTGGTACGGAAAACACTGATTTTTTTGGAAAAACATCGTCGCGTTGAAGTGTGTGAAACAATGCTTTTTCACTATCAGGACAAGTTGAAATGCTTCATAACTGGAGATGAGATTTGGATTTATGCTTACGACCCGGAACAACCGATCAATCGAGCGAATATCGTGACAAAGGTGAAGCAAAGACATGTCAAGCAAATCAAGGTCATGTTGACTGTTTTCTTCGATTACCGTGGTGTGGTGCAAAAAGAGGTCACATTTATGGAGAGACAACTTTTGATTTTTGCATCACGATAATGCGCCAGCCCGCACTGTATTGATTCTTCGTGACTTTTTCGCCAAATATGAAACCCATTTCGTTCCACAATCACCGTATTCACACCGTATGACCTCTGTCTATTCCCTAAACTCAAAAGACCGCTCGGGGCACACCTTTTCGAATCGATTGAAGAGATTCAACGTGAATCGGTGAGACTTTGAAGGCCATCCCTGCCGATGACTCTTTTAGCATGCACTGAGGATTGGATAAAAGTTGGCATATGTGCATTGTGTCCGGAGGGGATTACTTTGAAGGCGATGAAATAAATTTGGAAGAATAAATAAAGAGTTTTTTTGAAAAATATAAAAATTGGTCTTACTTTTTGGGCACAGCAGTAACATGATATTTTTTATAAAGATTAGTCGTTCTTTTACACTATTTCGCAGATAAGTTCTCTTTACATTTAAATTATTTTGATGGATAAACGCCAGTCCCAACCGAAATATCGTATGAAGTTGTGGTTTTATTCTACCAAATTGTAAATACATACAGAAATTATAATGCATTTTTATATAACAAAAATTTAAAAAAAAAAAATTCATGTATCGCAAAAACAACAGCTTTCGCAACATTTTGTATATTTCGTAAAAATAAATATTTTTTCGACTTTTACTTTCGCTCCTTTAATAAGTTCTTATAAGTGCAAAAATGAAATTTTATCCACTTCCTTTAAATGGAAAACGGTTTGGTCCTTAATGGGTTGAGTAGATTCTTAATTAGAGGAAAGAATAGAAAAAACAGAATTTTATACACATAGAACAGGTTTGGTTAGGATTGTCGCTCTACGATCATTTTGTGCACACTTTAGGCTAATTAGGTAGGGACCAACAGTTTAACGGGGATTCCGAACCACTAGCGAACATCCATGCCACCGCCAGGTTTCGAAACCCGAAACCTGTGGTACCAAGAGCTAGCTAATTGGCTATCAGGCTGGACAAGCGTTACTGAGTAACTGGATGACACAAATTATTCTGATTATTTTTATGTCAATAAAAATTAATTGGTCAATTCTTAGAAATAAAACAACATTGAACATTTGCAATGATAGTTGTAGTTTCTACTATAAAAACAAATTTACAGTTTACTTTTCTAGTTTAAAACGTAAGTTTATTAATTAACATCATCAGCAGCACATGGTGTGCCAAGGCGGTTTGCCTACTGGCAGTTTTCGAGACAGAAGATGTTTCCTTTTAAGAGGTAGGGTTGTGATTCTTACGCCTAATGCTTTACAGTCATATTAGACCGGCAGCTGCGGTTTAAAGTGAATTCCGAACTACAGTAAACATCCATGGACATAGCCGGGACTCGAACCTGAGGCACCGAGCGCCATAGCGCTAGTCACTCGACCATCAGGCCCTTGACATATTTAACGTATTTAGCATATTTTTATATTTTGAATGACCATAGAAGTGACAGCATCGATAATTATTCTCATCCTCCAATAAATAAATAAATAAAATTAAATTAAATAGAAAATTTTAAAAAAGTAAGAATAAATAAATAAGGTTAACAATAACTTAAGATCAATATTACTTGCTCTACTTACTTGTCGGCCCTACGCCAACGCTAGGACTGTCAGTCCCACATTTACAGTCATATTAGACCGGGACCTACGGCTTAAAGTGGATACCGAACATCCATGGTATCGCCGAGATTCGAACTAGAGGCACCGAGCGCCGGCACCGATCATCAGACCCCTGATATATTTAACATATTTAGCATATTTTTATATATTTTGAATATCCATACAAAGAACACCATCGATAATTATTCTCATTCCCCAATAAATAAATAAAATAAAAACAAAAATAATTAAATAAAAAAAATAAAATAAAAAAAAAGGTTGACAACAACCTAAGACCAATATGACTTGTCCTATTTACTTGTCAGCCCTACGTTTACAGTCCTATTAGACAAGGACCTACGGTATAAAAGTGGATTCCGAACAATTACAAACATCCATGGCACCGCCGGGACTCCAAAGGGATCGAGCGCAAGACATTATTCAAGACTAGTCCTCGGCCATCAGTCCCCTGAAATATTTTTATGACTCATATTGCGAATGACAATACAACATCGATAATTATTCTCATTCCCCAATAAATAAGTAAATAAAAGAAATGAAATAAACAATAAGTTGTCTGATGCTCGAGTGTCTAGCACTCGATGCCTCGTGTTCGAGTCCCGTCGGTGCCATGGCTGTTTGTAGTAGTTCGGAATTCATTTTAAACCGTAGGTGCCGATATAATAGGATCATAGAGAGTTGCCTTGAGGTCTAGTCAGTCTCCAGCCCTTAGCCATGGACCTGGGTGACGGGGTCTATTGCAAGTGTTGCAGGCTTTCTTGCACCAGGGGATTAGTAACAACAACATGTACAACAGCAACAATAGAGTATGAGGTTGTAAAACCCGAGGACTACCGAGGTAAAAAAAAAAAAAAAAAAAAAGTTGCATATTAAGTAGAGGCTAGTGTATGATTGGAGTACTTAGGGATTACCCTGTACCTCCGTATAATTATAAATTCTTAATTGTTAAAAATTTTACTTATTTAAGTTATTAAATTAGAAAAAACATTAAAAGAGCACATGCTCTGTGTAAAAAGGGAAATTACTGTTAGTATTTTAAAAATTTTAAATTTAAAAATGTAAAAATCATAGTTTAAGTAAATATTTATTATCAGTTGCATATTAAACAGGCATAATAAAGCAGCAGGCATATTATATTGAGATATATTTAGTTACTCATATTAGCTTGGCCATAGAGTATACACCACTGGACCATAACATATACAATGGGATCATTTTATTTGCTTATATTTCAGAAAGGCATTCAACAGAAAAATATATATATATATATATATTATTTCTAATGAGAAAGACGCAATTCGGACTGAAAAAGTAAAAAGAATAAAAATTAAAAAAAAGTGATGCAGAAAAAATCATTTGTCAAATTTCAAAACCATTTCTGTAAGGACAGCACTAATCATTATTGCGAAATTTGTAAAAAAATGTTTAAATTTACTAAAAAAGGAATTTTTTTTTTTAATCTAGTACTCCACGATGAACTAAAATAATATAAATGATTGTTGATTGACATGATAAAAAAACTTTCAATTTCAAATCTGAATAAAAATATATTATGAAATAACAATTGAAATGCAATAAATTAAAATGCACGTGCTGGTAACGAGACATACTTATTGTAGATTAATACAAAAATGGCAGCGTAGGGCCTCCAGCTCCTTCATTGTTAAAAGGCTGAAACATAGCGGTGGTCTCACGCTCTTTTTGAATTAATAAGAAATAAAAGATAATTAAATTACATTTTTTAAAAATATTTATTTATTTATTAAAGTTATAAGAGTAATCAAATACGATTAAATATTTAACAAATAAATATATTTAATAAATTAAAGAAACAAGAAATAAAAGGAAATTAAAAATAAAAATGAATGGAGCGAAGATGTTGATAAAAATCAGTTGCATTCTAGTGCAAATATGGATATTATTCCTTTATTTTTATAATTATCATTTATTTAAATTGTGTTATTTTAGTATTATTATTTGTTTAATAGGAGAGAGGTTGTTTAATTTTTGGTTTGAGAAACCAAACAATTATTCACACGATATGATGGCAAACTGAATTTCAAAAAATGAATCGCGAAACAAATTAAGTTCGTAAGTCGAGGTATAAGTATATATTTCTTAATTTTATTTTTTCCTAGTTTTTGTATTTTATTTTATTATTATTATTATATATCTATTATTATTTCTTTAATAGGATGATGGTTGTTTAATTTTTGATTTGAGAAACCAAACGATTATTCACAAAGATATGATGGCAAATTGAATTTCAAAAACGAATCGCGATACAAATTAAGTTCGTAAGTCGAGGTATAAGTATATATTTCTTAATTTTATTTTTCCCTAGTTTTGTATTTTATTTTATTATTATTATTATATTTATTATTATTATATATCTATTATTATTTCTTTAATAGGATGATGGTTGTTTAATTTTTGAATTGAGAAACCAAAACGATTATTCACAGATATGATGGCAAACTGAATTTCAAAAAAACGAATCGCGATACAAATTAAGTTCGTAAGTCGAGGTATAAGTATATATTTCTTAATTTTATTTTTTCCTAGTTTTGTATTTTATTTTATTATTATTATTATATTTATTATTATTATATATCTATTATTATTTCTTTAATAGGATGATGGTTGTTTAATTTTGATTTGAGAAACCAAACGATTATTCACAAAGATATGATGGCAAACTGAATTTCAAAAAACGAATCGCGATACAAATTAAGTTCGTAAGTCGAGGTATAAGTATATATTTCTTAATTTTTATTTTTTTCCCTAGTTTTGTATTTTATTTTATTATTATTATTATATTTATTATTATTATATATCTATTATTATTTCTTTTAATAGGATGATGGTTGTTTAGTTCTTTTGATTTGAGAAACCAAACGATTATTCACAAGATATGATGGCAAACTGAATTTCAAAAACGATCGCGATACAAATTAAGTTCGTAAGTCGAGGTATAAGTATATTTTCTTAATTTTATTTTTCTAGTTTTGTATTTTATTTTTTATTATTATTATTATATTTATTATTATTATATATCTATTATTATTTCTTTAATAGGGATGATGGTTGTTTAATTTTTTGATTTGAGAACCAAACAATTATTCACAAGATATGATGGCAAACTGAATTTCAAAAAATGAATCACGAAACAAATTAAGTTCGGAAAGTCGAGGTATAAGTATATATTTCTTAATTTATTTTTTTCTCTAGTTCTGTATTTTATTTTATTATTATTGTTATATTTATATTATTATATATCTATTATTATTCTTTAATAGGATGATGGTTGTTTAATTTTTGATTTGAGAAACCAAACTATTCACATGATATGATGGCAAACTGAATTTCAAAATGAATCATGAAACAAATTAGTTCGTAAGTCGAGGTAAGATAATATTTCTTTTTATTTTATTCACTTTTATTAGCTCACACTCTCCCTATATATATATATATATATCTTGTTTAATTTTCAATCGTTCATAAATACTTTTTATTTCATCCACTCAAGTTCAAACACATTTTTTTTAACTTGTAGTGGATGACACTGAATGTTATACAGTTTTTCAAATACTAATTCAGTAATTAAATTCTAATTAATTAATGTTTAGTTTTTTTTAGATTTAAGTTGCATATATACCAATAGATGGTGCCAGATATATAAAAAAAAAAAAAAGTGAATGAAAATTTATAAAGAACTTTCTGCAATAGAGTGAAAAATGTTAGACTTAATAATAGACTTAGATTTTTTATATTACTTTTGTTTTTCTAGTTTGTATTTTTATTTAATTATTATTATTATATTTATTATTAGGTTTATTATTATATTTATTATTATTATTTATTATTATATTTATTATTATTTGTTTGTTGTGGATGGAGGTTGTTTTAAATTTTGGTTTGAAGCCATGAAGCAAATTATTCCACACGATATGATGACAAACAGAATTTCAGAGGTAATCATAGCAGAAGTAAAATTAAGTTCGTAAATCCTAGATTGTAAATTAAATTTCTTTTTCTTTAATTTTTTTCTAGTTTTTTGTACTATTACTATTTTATTATTATTATTATAATTTCCATTCTTATTATTTATTATCATATTTATTATTTATCTCTTTTGTAGGATGGGTTGTTTAATTTTTGATTTGATAAACCAAACCATTATCCACACAATATGATGAACGAAACTGAATTTCAAAAAACAATCGCGAAACTTAAATTAAGTTTCGTAAGTCAGAGGCATGTTTATATTTCTTTTATTTTTATTTTTCCCTAGTTTTTGTATATTATTTTATTATTATTATTATATTTATTCCTATTATTTATTATTATATTTATTATTATCTCTTTAATAGGATGGAGGTTAGTTTTGAATTTTTTGGTTTGATAAACCAAACGATTATCCACAACCATGATGGCAAACTGAATTTCAAAAAATGAATCACGAAACAAGTAAGTTCACGTAAGTCAGTATGTTTATATTTCTTTATTTATTTTTCCTAGTTTTGTATATTATATTATTATTATTATATTTATTCCTATTATTATTATTATATTTATTATTATCTACTATTAGGATGGAGGTTGTTTAATTTTCGGTTTGATAAACCAAACGATTAATACACTAATATGATAGCAGAAGCTACATGAATTTCAAAAAATGAATCACGAAACAAATTAAGTTCGTAAGTCGAGGTATGATTATATTTCTTTATTATTACTATTTTTCCACTAGTTTAGTAGTATTTTACATTATTATTATATTTATTATTGTTATTTCTTTTTAATAGAATGGAAGTTGTTTCATTTTGGTTTTTGAGAATCAAAAGATTATCCCTATAATGGCAAGAGCAATTTCAAAAACAAAATCATGAAACAAATTAAGTTCGTAAATTGAGGTATGATTATATTTTTAAAATTTTCGTAGATTTATATTTCATTGTTATCATTATTATTATTTTGTTACTATTATTATTTCTTTAACAGGATGGAGGTTATTTCATTTCTGATTTGAGAATCAGATTATCCATATGTAATGGCAAACTGAATTTCAAATGAATCGCGACACATATAAAGTTTGTAAAAGTCGGGCCCATAATTATATTTCTTTAATTTCTTTTTGTATAGATAGATATTTCATCATCATGCATCATTATTATTATTATATTATTATTTATTATTAAGCCCTTTATTATCATCATTTTATTTATTTATTATTCCTTATTATTTCTTTAATAGGGACGGGTCATTTCATTTAGTTTAAGAAGCGAAAAAGATTATTCGCAGCCACGATATACTGACAAACTGAGTTTAAAAAATGAATCATGAGACAAAATCAAGTTCGTAAGTCGAGGGTGTGATTATATTTCTTTAATTTTTTTGTCTAGATTTATATTTAATTTTTGTATTATTATTAATATTTAATTTTTTTATTATTGACCCAATATTTAATTCGTTATTATTATTATTATTAGTTTTTAATAGGATGGAGTTGTTTCATTTTTGGTTTTTGAGAATGCAAAAGACTATTCATTCGATACAATGGCAAACTAAATTTCAATAAAATTAATCGTGAAATAAATAAGTTCGTAAGTCGAAGTATAATTATAATTTTTTTTTAGCTAATTTATTCTTTTCAAATATTTGTCTATTATTTAAAGCATCTTATTTAAATGAATGAACATTCAACTAAAAGATGGTTCTAAATGATTTTAATGTAAACCATCTTTAAGATAAGGCTTCTAGACGAAAAAGTAAAATCCTCAAGTTTGTTGATTGCAATCTACTACGCCATTTTTTTTTTCCTGGTTCAGAACCACAAGTTAGAAAGGAGGAAATTGGAATATTTCTGAATAACATATTCCCGTTCCAGTTCGTTATCGTTTTCGGAAGAACAAAAGAAGGAAAATCTATTTCTCTGCCAGAGAACTATTCTAGTGGAAAGTTCATAATTGATTATAGTTTTGCCGTTCGCCAGTGTGAGCAATAACTTTTGGCATTTAATTATTAATTCCTTTTATTGCGCTGGTAAAAGTTTGACATTCAGATCTGGCTTTCATAATGTCACAACTCATTTTTCATCAAAATATGTTTTTGTTTCGTAAGCTATTTTTAGAAAAGAACTAGATAACATAGCGGAGTTCCATTTCCGAAACGAACTTTTAATATCATTAATCACTGAAAACGTATAAATCACAGATATTTAAACATTGAAAGAGTTCATTGATTTTTTATACGATTCAGTTTTCAAATGGGTACATGTTTCATAAGCCCTCTGTTCGTTTCATTAATTAATGGGTTCTTTGCATATCAACAACATGTTTTCAAATTAAGCACTAATTATCTTAATAATCATTACAATTAGAAAATATACAAATTATGAAAACTATTTTTTATCTGCTCCAAGCTGTTTATTTTCTAATTTATGTTATTTCTGTGTCATATCTCTAATTAATTATTACTAATAATGTTTAGAGTTTTCAATAGATAATATAATAATTCGAGGAAAAAGATATCGCTGTTTATTTATTAAAGATTTATATGTTATGAAAGTTCCCTTATGATTGTCGACATATTGAAGAGAAATTAACTATGATTAAGGATATTTTGTTGTATATATTGTTACAATTTAAATGCAGAGTCGGGATAAAGTCTTTTCCATCACTTCTGACACTAAAATAGAGATATCTGACTATAAATATTTAGCCTCTCTGTAATAGAATGGCTATTTGAATCTGAAATACAGTGTTTTTAACTGAAAAATTATGAAACGCATTTAATTCTCTAATGAAACAGGGTAGATATTCAAGATATATATACAAGCAAGATGTATAAAATCATTATTCTTCCTCGTTTGTGCAACAGCCCCATATATTGGCAAAAGCATATTGCCAAAATGCAAGTCAATATATTATTTTCATTGAAAGCTTAATATACTAAGAATAACAAGACATTCTCCCAGAAAGATATAGAGGCCGGATGGTCAATTGGCTAGTGCTCTATCTTTTTTTACAACAGGCTTCAGGTTCGAAAACTGGTGAAGGGCGTGGATGTTTATTAATGGTTCGGCCTCCACGTTAAACTATAAGTTCCGATCTAGTTAGTCAAAAGTGTGCAAAAATGACCGTAGACCACAAACTGAACCCACAGATAAAAGCACAACTGAAAGCATAAGATGTTATAATCTTCGAGCTTTAAATGAGATTAGGTTTGTTTTCAATATTGAAATTCACTATTAATAAATCCTCATCAGCGCAACAGCCTCATGGGGGCAAGGCCTTCTACCTACTGGCAGATTTCTAGACAAGAGAGGTTTTCTTTTTATTGGGATAAGTTGACAGCCCTGTACCAAAAGTTCTACAGAAATATTTGACCGGGATCGACGGTTTAATGTGGATTCGAACCACTACAAACATCCATGGCACTTGCCGCGACTTGAATCAATAGTAGTGGTATCTGACGCAAGAGCGCTAGTTACTCGGCCCATCAGGCCTAACTGATACAATTAAGCAATAATAAATCGTGTTATATGAATTATTACCAATACATTTAGCTGAAGCACCAAGTATAATGTATTGTCTCGTATTCAGTTGCACATTGACTTAAGTAATCTACACGTTTTTAATAATACCAAAGTCAAATGATCTGTGCTGTTTTAACGATGTATGTATGTTAATTGTTTGTTCTGTAACTGTCAATGCTTATTCATATTTAATGAAATCTAGACATAATTAAGTAGTCCTTATTATGTTTAATAGTATCGATTCTACCATAATATAACTTAATTACCTTATTTTATATGTATCTGATGACTCCAATTTCTCTAGTTGACTTCCTTATTTATTATCACTAAAGGAAATGGATAAATTATATAGAAAAAATCTGCAATGAATAAAGAAAAATGCTCAATGCTTCAGTAATAAATATGATGAATTGCATAAGTTGCTGACAACTATAAATCTTAAAACAAAAACACTCTGTTGTCGACATTTGATACAGAGTTGGCTTGGCTTTAATATGTAAGGCATGTGCTATGTACTACAAATAAGTTCAATGTTTATAGATAAAACGTTTTATGATAAAAGGGATGTACAACAACCTAATTTTTATCTTGAATATTTGATGAATCCATTATAATAAAGCATATGATAATGTAAATATTAAAAAGGAGATACCAAATTGATTTATTTATTAAATACCAATTAATTTAAAACCGAAACACAGAAACAATTATAGCTTCATTCGCATACAATTAAAGGTAGAGGCTAAATTAATAGATAAAAATTTATACCACTTCCCCTTGAATGAAAAGGCTGTCGTGAAACTGTGATTAATGGTCACTGATTGGCTGATTATTTAGTCGTGCGATTAATGAACCACTTACTTAACATTTAGTCGCGTTTGTCACTTATGGAAGCACACGTGCACGTTGATTGATTATATCTTTTCTCGGAAATATTACTTAGAATGCTATGCATGGTCGCTCTGCCTTAATAAAATATTAACCTAATACAACTTATCCAATATTTTTATATGTAGTAGTTTTTCGACAGTAACTAATTATTAAAAATTATGTTTTTGAAACAGTGATGATATTGATATAAAATTTTAGAATTTCTAAGCATATTATTATTTACTACTGTGTCCAAAAGTAAGATCAATTTTCAATTCAAAATTCCGGGGCTTATGGAATTTCAATCATTTTTTTTTCAATTCCTTCAATTAGCTCACTCTCTACCTATATATATCTTATTCAAACTTTCAATCGTTAATAAAATACTTTTTTTATTCCACCACTCAAGTTTAAATACATTTTTTTGAACTTGTAGTGGATGACATTTGATGTTAATGCAGTTTTTTTCAAATATTAATTTATTAATTAGATTAATTTAATTTTTTTTTTTTTTTTTTTTAGATTTAAGTTGCATGTATCTACCAATAGAGGGCATCAGATAAACTTAAAAAAAATGAATGAAAATTATTTATAAAGGAATTATTAAAAATGAATGAAAATTATATTTTAAATAATTATTTAGTAATTATTTATAATTATTTATTTTTCTGCAATATAGAGAAAAAAAGTAAGAATTGACTTAACAATTTTTTTATATTACTTGTTTCTTTTTTTAAGTTGCTGGCACTGTCCTTGACATCGTGATGAAATTTGACGTCAAAGTATTCCTTAGTGTTTGAGTTACGTTTGGCTTTGTGAGACGCTAAAACTGATTCCGGCGTTTTTTGAAATGTCTAAATTAATTGAGCAAAAAGAACTTGCATTCAATTTTGTATGCGGAAACGTATAGAATGTTGCTGATAGCATTCGGAGAGCATTCCTATATCGGAAAGAAACGTTTAGAAGTGGTATAACAGTTCAAGAAGGCAGAGAACGCTTTGAAGACTAAGAGACATCAACCTCAACTGACGAAGCTCACGTCAAAAAATTAAAGATTTGGTGCGCGCAAACCGTTGATTTACAATTAGAGACCTTGCTGATGGAATTAGAATTTCAAAAGGATCGGTCAATTCCATTTTGGGTCTCAAACGCGTCAAATCTCGATTGGTACCGAAAACACTGAATGCGCCAGCTCACACTACATTGATTCTTCGAGAATTTTTATCCAAACATGAAACCCATATCGTTCCACAACCAACGTATTCACACCGTGCGACATCTGGCAATTCTCTGAAATCAAAAGATTTGACACCTTTTGAGTCGATTGAAGAGATTCAACGTGAATCGACGCTTGCTTTGAAGGCCATCCTTGCCGATGACTTTTTAGCATGCATTAAGGTTTGGAAAAAAAGTTGGCATAAGTGCATTGTGTCCGGAGGGGATTACTTTGAAGGTGATGAGATAAATTGCAAGAATAAATAAAGAGTTTTTGAAAAAAAAAAAAAAAATAATTGGTCTTACTTTTTGGGCACAGTAGTATGCTTTAAATTTTTAGATTTTTGCCTGTCAATTTGCATGAAATTTTACAACATTGTGCAATACAAATTTATTTCAATCATATTATAGATTACCATGCCAGTAAGTTCGTATATAGCATGTCCATAAGCTAAGGATAATTCAGAATCACAGAAATTGAACTCTAAAATAAAAATTTCACCTGTAGAATTATCACACACATCTTGAAGAAGAATATGCAAATTACAGGAAACCACCAGAAGGCTCGGATAGTACGTCACAATGACGAGAGTGTAAGAGAGGGGTATATAAGGAATGGTGGCAAAGAAGTAAAATTGTTCACAAACGCTTTAAAAGCCTTTCAGTGCAATAACCGCATAGTTATGGCACAAAAGAAGCATTTGGATGATTTTTTACGTGGTAGAATTATCGGACGACTGGAATGTGGACGTACCAGCTGGAAATATCCGAGGAACTTGGAATCGCCCAGAGTGTCATCTCAGGCTTTGGCAACGATTCCAAGATGATGGTAATGTGGTAGATGTTACAGTACAGGTCGCCCCCGAGTTACAATGCCGAATGAGGACCGGTATTTGCCAGTTACTGCCAAAAGAAACACACGGAGCACAGCATCAGACCTGTCTCGTCAGCTCTCTTCAGCTACCGGTACGACAGTTTCAAGGCAGACCGTGTACAGACGCTTAGGGCACATTGTCTATATGCTCGTAGGCCTGTCAGATGTGTTCCACTTACCGCAACTCCCTGTCGCCTGCGATTAACCTGGGTAGAGAGCATGCATTGTGGATACCGCAACAGTGGTCTTGTGATGTTTTCCGACGAGTCCAGGTTTAGTTTGCAGTCTGATTCTCGCCGGACTTTTCATATGGAGAGCGCCAGGTACCCGTTACCACCAAGAGAACACCATTGAACGACACCGTTCTGGTGGTGCAGGATGGCTTGTTTGGGGAGGAATTATTCTTGGTTCCATTACTGACCTGCATGTTCAGAGTGTAACGATGACAGGCCACATCTATCGGAATGTCATTCTGGAACAATCGGGGATGTCATTCTGTAACGATGACAGCCACATCTATCGGGATGTCATTCTGGAACAACATGTACGTTTGTTTCGGGGCGCCATGGGTGCTTAATTTCTGTTTATGGATGACAACGCCCGTCACTCATCGTGCAAACATTATAGACGAATGCCCAATTGGAGGATATCACCCGTATGGATTGGCCAGCATACTCACCGGACTTGAATCCAATAGAGCATGTGGGATATGCTTGGCCGTCGAATTGCAGCCCGTCAACCCCTCCCACCTGCTGTCAACCGGAACTTCGGAGGGCATTGCTTGATGAGTGGTGTAATATTCCCCAAGATCAGATTGATAATTTGATACTCAGCATGCCTAGGCGTTTTAAGGCCTGTATTGCATCGTCCGGGAGACATACTCCATATTAACCATCATACTAACCATGTTATACTGTTTTTGTAAATAGGTTCTTTTTTGAAATTTGCTCCAGGGAGTAAAAAATCACAATTTTATTAATTATGTCAAACATATAGCATCTTTTTGCTCTTTACCTTTTGTTTAATAAATATACTTTACAAATAAGTAAAATTTGTTTTGCTTCTGTCTCTTTCTTTGCCTGAACTTCATTATCCTAATTTATGGACATGAGTGTATATATCAAATCAGAGCTGCAAAACAATGCATAAAATATTGAATAAAAAATATCACATCTTAAAAGACTTCATAAAGTTCAAATTTTATTTCATCTTAAAAACCAAAAAGTTAAAGTGAATTCTACTTTATAATCACAAATTTTTAATAATCAATAATTTATAAAGTTATAATAATTCTTCAATTAATTATAAAAAATATTTTAGATTTTCACTTTTTTGTTAACATTAAAAGTATTTTTTCAAATTAATAACTTAGCGGTTATGTATATCAATTAACATCTAGGAGAATTCATATTCGAATTTGCTTATGCTGTGAATTGCTGTCACTGCATTCAGAAATTAAATTCGATGGTGATTAGGATAATTTTAAGCGACTCATGTCAACATTTGTACTATCTAGAAGATTATTGCGAGGTTTCTACCAAACGACTGATGCAAACTACCAGGTGGACAGAAAGTTGGCCATCAGGCCGCTTGGTTTTCAGGAGTTGGAGAGATGAGATGAGGAAAAAAAAAATTTCCTCATTCCACCTTTGGGATAATTGTTCCTTAATTTTTGTGGAAAATTTACCAATCGGCTCTGCTGAATCTTCTGTCTACCATTGTCGTACCAAATGACCTTAAGTCGAAATGGCGATCATTGAAAAAACCACAGCAACAGGAATAACTAACTCCGGGCATTACAGTTCATGTTGGACCATGGCAAAAAAATTAAAGTCCTCCTTTTTTGCACTATATTGTGTAGAAAGTCCTTTATAAATAATTTTAACTCATTAAGTTTAATTCGCGTCATCTATTGGTAGATATATGCAAATTAAGTCTAAAAAAATAAAATTAATGAATTGAATTTATTGAATGAATTAATATTTGAAAAACTGTATTAACATCAACTGTCATTCACTAAAAGTTCAAAAATATGTATCTGAACTTGAGTGGATGAATAAAAGTATTTTTATAAACGATCTAAAATTTGAACAAGATATATATAGGGATAGTATGAGCTAATAGAAGGAATTGAAAAAATACCATATGATACGACATATATGTAACAAAATCAACGCCCTCAACGTCAGATACCTGTAGGATATATACAAATTATATATGATAGATATACAACAAATTTAACTTTTAATGTATTCTGAAAATTCTTCTGGTAGACAAATAACAATAGCTAATTTCTCCAGGGATTGTATAACGTCCTACATTTATATAATTGCATAACGTTGTTTGATACACAAAGTCCTGATGGAGGAAAAGGTTGTGAAAAATAACTGCATTCAAATTTTGTGCTAGGATGGATTTCCATTGGTAATTCGTTGTCAATAGTGACAAAACAGATTAGCGATCGAGAATGATTGACAATAGTGATTCATTCATTCTATTGTCAAAGATGTTCGATCGCTAAATTCGTCGAAGTTGACGTCATGTCAGCATCTGATACTAATGAAAATGCACCCTCAGCCTTTTAACCAGTTCACACATTATCCGTTAAACGATTAAATTATTATTATTTTTGGTTACAAGCAAATCATACATAATATAATGCTAATGAAGAAACTCTTATGTCTCAGTTTCTCATAATGCACATAATTTTGTTGAGCTTATAATCAATATTATTTTGAAGCTTCCATCCAACAATTTACACAATAAAACACAGAAAGATGTGTGACGAAAATTATTTCATTAAACCAAAGTTTTTTCCTGTCAAAAGTTTCATTCAACTATTGAAATATTCACGCATAAAATATTCATGAAGCTCATATTTTTTTTAAATGAATAAAAATTAAAGCACTTTCAATATTTAACTTTTTATTTTTAAGTAAAATAAAGATTGGTAAATCAGTGTTTTATGCAGTCTTAACTTTATCTCTCAAATCTTCAAAAAAGGAATCAAAACTTTGTAACGTTAGCACCACAAGTTCTCCTTTTAATTGAAGTCAAGGTGAGAACCTGAGAGATTCTTCCCATTCATAAGCAAGCTTTATAATTAAAGATGAAAACCTTTTTTTTCTTCTTCTTCTTTGCTGCCAAGTAATTTAATGAGTTTTCTGTCAGTCGTTGGAATGTCATATTAAAGTGAGTTCGAAGATGATCACGGTAGCAGAGATCTCTAAGAAGAAGTATTCAAGAAAGCATGTTCGCAGCTGAGAGTTTGTTAATTAATTTTTGCAAGAATGCCTGGCACGCAAAAGAGCGTACTGGAATACAGATTTTTTTTTATTTTAATCTTTCTATCTTCTTTTTTCTTTTAAAACTTTTGGTGCTATCGAACTTTGGGTGGTGGTTTAATAAGAAAAGATGGAAAATATTGCGAAGACTCTTTGCTGCCAAACTATTTAATCTCGCCCCGTATAAGACAGCCACGTGGTGTCATGCATTCTTAAGATATTTAAGTGAAACTTTTCGTCTCGAAACCTGTGTGTTATGATGCTCTTAATTTCGAAGGATATGTGTTTGGGAAAAATTGTAAAGTGTGTGACGACGTGCAGTAAATCCAAAGTATCTAATTCTTATAGTAAAATTAGATTCTAAGGGTTTATAAATTTCTATTTAGTTCATGTTCCTTTGAAATTTATTGTTTTATCCTTTCACATTTATTGTTTTTCATATTTATTGTTAAAGAAATTTTTATTGATTATTTTATGATCGAGTTTAATTTTGAGCTTTAACTCAGTACCACATTCTTGGAAGGTATACGAATTGGGTTACTACGTTTTCAATTTAGGTTTAGATCGTATATATATACGTATATTATTTATTTATTCTGACATTGGTATTCTTTTGATATTAAACTTTATTATTTTTGCTGTTATACTGTCCCAATTTTTGATACATTTTGTTATTTGAAATAGCTAATCTGATTTGTCACAGTCGACGTCTCGTAAATAATGGAAATGCATCCTTAGCCTTTCAATCAGATATATATCTATCATTGAAAAGTTTAATTATTATTTTTTATGCAACCAAACAAAGTATATCATACAGCACCTAATGCTAACGACGAAACTCTTATCTCTCAGTTTATCATACTGCACATAATTTTTGTTGAGCTTATCATCAATACTACTCTTTTTAAGTTTCCATTCACGAATTTACATAATAATACCATGTAAAATGTGCGATGAAACTTATTTCATTAAAATTACAGCCCTCACTGACAAAAATTTTGATTCAACTAGTCAAATATTCACGCATAAAATATTCATGAATCTCATATTTTTCATTTTGACATAAATATCGAAAGTGCTTTAATTTTTATTCAACTTTTATTTTTAAGTAAAATTAAAGATTGGTAAATAAGTGCTTTATGTAATCTTAACTTTTATCTCAAATCTTCAAGGAATCAATACTTGTAAGATTCGCGCCAAAAGTTCTCCTTTTAATTGAAGCCAAGGTGTGAACCTAAGAGATTCTTCCCATTCATAACCAAGCTTTATAATTAAAGATGAAAACCTTTTTTTCTTCTACTTCTTCTTCGCTGCCAAGTAATTTAATGAGTTTTCTGTCAGTCGTTGGAATGTCATATTAAAGTGAGTTCGAAGATGATCACGGTAGCAGAGATCTCTAAGAAGAAGTATTCAAGAAAGCATGTTCGCAGCTGAGAGTTTGTTAATTAATTTTTGCAAAGAATGCCTGGCACGCAAAAGAGCGTACTGGAATACAGATTTTTTTTTATTTTAATCTTTCTATCTTCTTTTTTCTTTTAAAACTTTTGGTGCTATCGAACTTTGGGTGGTGGTTTAATAAGAAAAGATGGAAAATATTGCGAAGACTCTTTGCTGCCAAACTATTTAATCTCGCCCGTATAAGACAGCCACGTGGTGTCATGCATTCTTAAGATATTTAAGTGAAACTTTTCGTCTCGAAACCTGTGTGTTATGATGCTCTTAATTTCGAAGGATATGTGTTTGGGAAAATTGTAAAAGTGTGTGACGACGTGCAGTAAATCCAAAGTATCTAATTCTTATAGTAAAATTAGATTCTAAGGGTTTATAAATTTCTATTTAGTTCATGTTCCTTTGAAATTTATTGTTTTATCCTTTCACATTTATTGTTTTTCATATTTATTGTTAAAGAAATTTTTATTGATTATTTTATGATCGAGTTTAATTTTGAGCTTTAACTCAGTACCACATTCTTGGAAGGTATACGAATTGGGTTACTACGTTTCAATTTAGGTTTAGATCGTATATATATACGTATATTATTTATTTATTCTGACATTGGTATTCTTTTGATATTAAACTTTATTATTTTGCTGTTATACTGTCCCAATTTTTGATACATTTTGTTATTTGAAATAGCTAATCTGATTTGTCACAGTCGACGTCTCGTAAATAATGGAAATGCATCCTTAGCCTTTCAATCAGATATATATCTATCATTGAAAAGTTTAATTATTATTTTTATGCAACCAAACAAAGTATATCATACAGCACCTAATGCTAACGACGAAACTCTTATCTCTCAGTTTATCATACTGCACATAATTTTGTTGAGCTTATCATCAATACTACTCTTTAAGTTTCCATTCACGAATTTACATAATAATACCATGTAAAATGTGCGATGAAAACTTATTTCATTAAAATTACAGCCCTCACTGACAAAAATTTTGATTCAACTAGTCAAATATTCACGCATAAAATATTCATGAATCTCATATTTTTCATTTTGACATAAATATCGAAAGTGCTTTAATTTTTATTCAACTTTTTTATTTTTAAGTAAAATTAAAGATTGGTAAATAAGTGCTTTATGTAATCTTAACTTTTATCTCAAATCTTCAGGGAATCAATACTTGTAAGATTCGCGCCAAAAGTTCTCCTTTTAATTGAAGCCAAGGTGTGAACCTAAGAGATTCTTCCCATTCATAACCAAGCTTTATAATTAAAGATGAAAACCTTTTTTTCTTCTACTTCTTCTTCGCTGCCAAGTAATTTTAATGAGTTTTCTGTCAGTCGTTGGAATGTCATATTAAAGTGAGTTCGAAGATGATAACGGTAGCAGAGATGTCCATGAGAGAAATATTCAAGAAAGCATGTTCGCAGCTGAGAGTTTGTTAATTAAATTTTGCAAGAATGCCTGGCACGCAAAAGAGCGTACAGGAATACAGAGTAATTTTTTTCTTTATTTAAATCTTTCTACCTTCTTTTCTCTTTTAAAACTTTTGGTGCTGCCGAGCTTGGGTCGTGGTTTCATAAGAAAAGGTGGAAATTATTGCGAAGACTGCTTTGCTGCTAAACTATTTAATCTCGCCCCGTATAAGACAACCACGAGGAAGGGGTGCATTCTTAAAATATTTAAGTGAAACTTTCCGTCTCGAAGCCTGTGTGTTATGATGCTGTTAATTTCTGAGGATATGTGTTTGGAAAAATTATAAAGTGTGTTAGACGTGCAGTAAATCGTAAGTATCCAATTGCTATAGAAAAATTAGATTTTAAAGGTTTAGTAATTTCTATTTAATTTATGTTCCCTTTCACATTTATTGTTTTATTTATTTAAGGAGATTTATTTATTCATTATTTTGTGATCAAGTTTTAATTTTGTGCTTTTACTCAGTACCACATTCCTGGAAGATATAGGAAGTCTGTTACTATGTGTTTGAATTTAGGTTTAGATATATATATTATTTAGTTATTCTGGCATTGGAATTCTTTTGGCATTAAACTTTAATTTTTTTACTTTTATACTGTTACAATTTCTGATAAATAAAGTTATTTCAAATCATATATCATTATTTATGTAATATGATATTATATGTAATATTATGTTATATGATATTATTTGTTATATCATGTTATATGATATTAATTTAATTAAGAAGTAAATAGCTTGAAACTAATAATAACTTGTAGACTAAATAATAGAAAAAAATTGTAGACTAAATAACACAATAAATTAATTTCTATTCAACTTTTTTTTTTATGTACAATAAAGATTGGTAAATAAGTATTTTTATGTAATCTTAACTTTATCTCAAACCTTCAAGGAATCAATGCTTTGTAACGTTAGCACCACAAGTTCTCCTTTTAAATGAAGAAAAGGTGTGAACCTGAGAGGTTCTTCCCATTCATAACCAAGCTTTAAAATTAAAGATGAAAACCCTTTTTGTTTTTTCTTCTTGGCTGCCAAGTAATTTATGTGTGTTTTCTGTCAGTCGTTGGAATGTCATATTAAAAGTGAGTTCGAAGATGATAACGGTAGCAGAGATCTCTGAGAAGAAGAAGTATTCAAGAAAGCATGTTCGCAGCTGAGAGTTTGTTAATTAATTTTTGCAAGAATGCCTGGCACGCAAAAGAGTGTACTGGAATACAGAATAATTTTTTTTTATTTTAATCTTTCTACCTTCTTTTCTCTTTTAAAACTTTTGGTGCTGCCGAACTTGGGTCGTGGTTTCATAAGAAAAGGTGGAAAATATTGCGAAGACTCTTTGCTGCAAAACTATTTAATCTCGCCCCGTATAAGACAGCCACGAGGCGGGCGTGCATTCTTAAAATATTTAAGTGAAACTTTTTCGTCTCGAAGCCTTGTGTGTTATGATGCTCTTAATTTCGAAGGATATGTGTTTGGGAAAAATTATAAAGTGTGTTACGACGTGCAGTAAATCCAAAGTATGCAGTTGTTAGAGAAAAATTAGATTTTAAAGGTTTAATAGCTTCTATTTAGGACATGTTCCTTTCACATTTAGGGTTTTATTTATTTAAGGATATTTTTTTATTAATTATTTTACGATTAAACTTAATTTTGAGCCTATAGCATTCTTTTGAGCTTAAAGCACTTATTTATACTCAATAACACATTCTGGGAAGATATACGAAGTCTATGTTTACTATGTTTTTGAAATTAGGTTTAGACCAAATATAAATTATTTATTTAATTTGACATTGGTATTTTTTTGGTATTAAATTTTAATTTTATATTTTTATACTGTTACAATTTTTGATAAATAATGTTATTTTTAAAACGCATGTAATTAAGTAGTAAGCAGCTCGAAAAATAATAATAACTTGTAGGCTAAATAATAGAAAAACATTTATACTAAATAATAGAACAACTTTTGCACTAAATAACAGAACAAATTGTAGACTAAATAAGAGAACAATAAATTGATTTTTATTCAACTTTTATTTTTAAGTAGAATAAAGATTGGTAAATAACTTTTTTATGTAATCTTAACTTTATCTCAAATCTTCAAGGGAATTAATATTTGAAAGGTTAGCACAAGTTCTCCTTGAATTGAAGCCAAAGTGTGAACCTGAGATTCTTCCCATTCATAACCAAACTTTATAATCAAAGATGGAAAAATTTTTTTTTCTACCTTCTTTGCTGCCAAGTAATTTAATGAGTTTTCTGTCAGTCGAGGAATGTCATATTAAAGTGAGTTCGACGATGATAATGGTAGCAGAGATCTCCAAGAAGAAGTATTCAAGAAAGCATGTTCGCAGCTGAGAGTTTGTTAATTAATTTTTGCAAGAATGTCTGGCACGCAAAAGATCGTACTGGAATACAGAATATTTTTTTTTTTCTTATTGTAATCTTTCACCTTCTTTTCCCTTTTAAAACTTTTGGTGTTACTGAACTTGGGTCGTGGTTTTCATAAGAAAAGGTGGAAAATATTGCTAAGGCTTTTTGCTGCAAAACTATTTAATCTCACCCGTATAGTATAAGACAGCCAAGAGGAAGCGTGCATTCTTAAAATATTTAAGTGAAACTTTAGTCTCGAAGCCTGTGCGTTATGATACTCTTAATTTCAAAGGATATGTGTTTGGGAAAAATTATAAAGTGTGTTACGACGTGCAGTAAATCCAAAGTATTCTAGTTGTTATAGAAAAATTACATTTTAAAGGTTTAACGGTTTCTATTTAGTTGTTGTTCCCTTTCAGATTTATTGTTTTATTTATTTAAGGTGATTTATTTTTATTAATTATTTTGCGATCAAGTTTAATTTTGCGCTTTTACTCAATATCACATTCTGGGAAGATATACGAAGTCTGTTACTATGTTTTTGAATTTAGGTTTATATGTATATTATTTATTTATCATGACATTTGAATTCTTTTGGTATTAAACTTTAATTTTTACTTTTATACTGTCATAATTTTTGATAAATATATCAAATCGCATGTAATTAAGTAGTAAATAACTTGAAACTAATAATACCAGAATAATTTATAGACTAAATAATAAAAAAAAATTGTAGAGTAAACAATAAAAAATGTTTACTAAATAAGAGAACAACTGGTAGACCAAATAAGAGAACAACTTGTAGATTAACAAAAGCATATATTGTACAAAAATTATTTATATTCCTTACAAATGTTATTTTTTAATTACATTTAAAAAATAATTATATGATGTTCTTTATGTGAGTAACATGCATTTGTTTAATTTTTTTGTGCCCACACTGTCATATCTAGAGATGAAATATCTAGATTCCGTCTACAAGAAGCGAATTCCCGTCTTCCCGTCTACAAGAAGCGGAGGTCAAAGAAGCATGTTACCCCTACATGAACAATGTCCCTCAATCCTCAAGACTTTTCTTTCCTCTCATATCTGTGGTCAGAGAACTGACGTTTGTTAGTTAATCCAATTAATAACAAAATAATTTAAAAACACGTTATTAATCAAACAAAACTTTTAAATGAGAAGAGCAAAATTAGAAAGTAACTACTATAAAAAAATGAATAACCTCATTCTGGGAAAAAAAAGTGATTCCAAAAAAAACGTACGAGTCCTGAAATACTGCATTTTATACTTTTATTTTTTATTTTCAAATCAGAAGTATAAGACTTTTTTTTTCTTTAATAACTTTAAGACACTTTCCGACAGAATTTTTTTGCTAAAATTTAATTAGATTCAAATAAATAAAAAATTTACGTTCAAAATGATTTTTATTTTTTCTTTAACTTTTGAAACCCGTGTGTTAAAGAGAACTTTAAGAACACTTATCATACCATAAGAACACTATACTTTTATCTCATATACTCTTACTTACACTTTCTTCATATTCTTAAAAAAGCAGAATATTTAAATGTACAAAAATTGCTTATTCAATTCCTTCTATTAGCTCACACTCTCCCTATATATATATCTTGTTCAAATTTTCAGTCGTTAATAAAATGCTTTTATTCATCCCTCAAGATTAAAATGCATTGTTTTGAACTTGTAGTGGATGACACTGGATGATGATATAGTTTTTTTAAATATTAATTCAGTAATTAAATTTAATTAATTAATTTTAGGGGTTTTTACATTTAAGTTGCATATATATACCAATAGATGACGCCAGATAAACTTAAAAATAATGAATGAAATTTATTTATAAAAAGACTTTCTGAAATATGGCGAAAAAAGTAGGAATTGACTTTAAACATTTTTATATTACTTGTTTATATGAAAGTGCCCCACTATGACAGAAAATAGTGGAATAATTTGAAATTTTTTTCAGGTACAACCGCATCTCAGTAGAAGAACTTAAACTAAGACTGTAACCAGGAAATAAAGCAGAATTTAAAATAAATTTCCAAATTCTTGTGCATGGAAGTGGGGGAGACAAATTAAAAATCTTCGCTTCAATGAAAATAATCCTTACATTCTTCTCGTTTAAATATAAAAATTTATGAATATGCAGAAAAACTTAAAAAAACAAATATCCATGATGATGGATGATATCATGATGATCCAGGAAAGGAATGTCTGAAAACTGTCTTCATGTTAGTGTTGTAGATTAAAATACTGCATATTTTTTATTTTATTTATTATTATAATACTTAATTTTAATAAAAGGAATTACACTGTAACAATAAATCTTCAGAAACAATTTTAATATAATTTTAATAAATGAAAATATTTTATACATTTTTATAAATTAATGGTTTTCCTAGTGCTAATAAATATCAAATATTTAAATATGTATGAAAAGACATAAATGAATCGTAGAATATGTAAACAACGCATTAACTAATTTTCTAATTCATAAAGATACGTCACACATCTTTTTGTGCACTATAATAAATATATCTTTTTGAAATAAACCACTGTTTGTTAAATATTTTTGCCATACTATTAGAAATCCACAGCAAAAGCGCATCGTAGGTCCGAATTATAACCAATGTGGTAGTGTTACTTACGCAAGCAGGAAAGCACTTGATTTGTGTTTTTCTGCTTCTTTTTCTTTCTGTTGAAAATTCTGGTTTACAAGATTTTTCGAACAGTTTAGCAAAAGTGGATGAATTTGCACAAATCTATTGGCTTCCTGGTCTCTCTAAAGCACTCGCTAGTAACCATTCACATCGTCTCATTGTTAGCGAGCCAAATGCATACTTTAATTGAAATTCCTGACTGTTTACTTTTATTTTTACATTCAACTCTCAGAAAGGAGAACAGAATTTTTTGAAAAATGTTTTCTAATTTAATTAACGGAAGTAATGGCATTTTAAAATTTGCTTTTAACAGCAATACGTAACT